>RJWJ010018001.1:0-15000 GCA_004363605.1 Indri indri
GTTGCCCTCGTTTCTCTGACTTGAGACCACCTGTTCAGTTGTCAGTGTCTGCCACTTGACAAGGATTCCCCGAGGGCAGGGACAATGTCTGTCTCACTCACTGTATCCCCAATACTGAGGTGAGCTCTACGCAGCGGACATTCTCAAACCTATCTGTTGAATTACTGGATGTATGAACGTATCTTTCACATAATGGATACTCAAGACTATCCAACACAGCACTATTCAGATTTTCTCAGTTAAAAGAGAAAATGCACTATTTGCTAATCAAATTACAGAAAATCATTCAAGGTGAGTGGGTTGGAATTCCTTTTCTCTTCAAGATGTAGTAACAGAGACCAGGTTTACCCTCTGAACTGAATCAACTAAAAGCCCAGACAAAATATATGAAATGATGGCTCTAAAGACGTGGGACATTGGGCTGCAAAGCAGGGTTATCCCTGAGAGACAGGAAACCACTAAGGTCAGCCCCCAGATTGCCCCAGTTTAATGTTGCAGAAAGTCTCCAGACGGCAGTGGGAAGTGTGGGAGGGTGGGGAAGGAGAAGAGGGGAAGGGAGGAATTACAAAGGGACAGGGAAACTTTGTGGGTGATGGCTATGTTCACTATCTTCAGTGTAAAGATTATTTCATTGGTGTATACATGTCAAAACTTAAATTATATGAAGTATGCATTTTATTGTATGCACTTACACCTCGCCAAAACTGTTTAAAACACAAAAAGATGAGGGATTGGTATTTCTGTCTGGGAAATGAAAGATAATCTACATTAGAAAAACACACACAAAACTCATTAATGAGTGTATTAAGTAGGCAATACCTGTCTGGTGAGATCCTTATCTTTCTGCTTTTTGACACAGAATCTTTGTCTAAAATTTGGATCCAGTTACCTGTGGGGGATCCGAATTTTGTCAGCAGGACCCGCAGGATCTGAAACAGATTAATAAGTTCCACATGAGTTGCTCACCCATTCAGACCAGAGCCAGCTGACACAGGAGGGCCACATGCAGCACATTAGGCCACACACCTTGCTATTTTTTTCTTTCTTTTTTATGGCCTCTGGGAGCTTCAGTCTTGTTCCCCAGATTCCACTGCCTCTACCAAAGAATCCCTAGGAGAGTCCTTTTAGTAGCTTCCTTGCCACACTGGCATCACTGTCACCACCTTTCCGAGATCTCTATCCTTTGATCTCTGTACCTGCCCACCACCCTGTCCATGGGCCACTCAGGCTGTCTACTTGGAGGTGGCAGCCACCCGTTCCTCCACTGATCAGTCATTCCTTTCCTTCCCAGTGCTGTGCTCTGGGGAAGGAGAAGTTGGGTGGGGGTGGAGTGGGGTTCTGCAGAGTTGCTCAAGCCCCTAGTGGTACCATTCTTCCCAATTTGCCACCCATTTCCCTGGAAGAATAGCTTAAGTTGTTAAAGACACAATTCTTTCAGCTGGATCTTATAACTACTCTCTTCTGAGAATATAAAGGTGTCCGCAGGAAGCTATGTCAGGATGTGTTCAAGTGTAGCCTAATGATTCCTTCTCTTCAACACCTGAAGGTTAGGTCTGACCACTGTGGGGAACCCCTTCAGCATTTATGTGATTTTTCTTTTCCATTGGGTCCTGCTGTCCCTTTTGACATCCTGATGTCAGTCTGGACAATACGCACACTCTCAATCTACAATCATGTTATATAAAACTGAATCTCAATTTTGGACAGGGCTCTAGTTATTTCCCATTGGGATTCTGAGCCCAGTAAAATTGCATGTAGCTGGATGGTTAGGGGAGGGGATGAATATCGCACTTCACAGAGACCCACAGGTACAAATTAATAGTTCAGCGTGGTCCGCATAGAGCTCAACAAAGAAGACCATGATTTCCACGCTCTGCCTCCTACCTCCACTTTCCTTTCAGGGAGGGGTCCTATAGGAGGCAAGGTTTTAAATTGAAGGGGCTTATCTCAGAGAGACTTGGATGCTGGAAAAGATGATCAGGATCCTGTGTTAGGGTTGTGATTTCATTGAAAGAGTGTTAGGAGGATGGGAGAGTTAGGGAGAACATTGCTCCAAGGGGGAAGCAGCCATAGCTAGGCTCCTACTGAAGCAAATATGCTCAGTTTTCAGGCTGTCAGGAATGGATAGATGGAGAGGACTGATCTGATGCCATAGCTGGAATCCTACTGCAAACTGCTGCATCCTATAACATTCCAGGTGGGACGTGAACGCCTAGTCAAGACTCAGGTCCGCCCTAGTAGCTCCAACTTGCCCTCAGCTCTGTTCTCGTGGCCCAGCCTGAATCTCTACCTCTCACCTGGATTCCCACTGCAAGGTTTCTGCCTCCAACCAGCCTTTTCTGCTCTGCTACCAGAGAGTTTTCTAGAACAATTGTGACCATGTATTTCTGAAGCAGGTTCACTGTACACTGATTACCACTTCAGGCTTTTGCATTTGGGGCTGCAATGCATACTACTTGAACAAGTCCAGTGAGAGAAAACACTCACACAAATTGAGCCAAGCAACTTCATTCCTCACAGATAGGTGGCAAGGGACAATGGAAGCCTAGGATTCAGAGCAAGCTGGTCCCCCCAGTCTCAGGAGGGCTGCCCAGGGTGGATGGAATCTTATCTGTGCATACCCCATGTTGTCCATGTTGCACTGCAGCCAAGGGATCCCAAAAAGCAGCTGCCCTGAACTTTATGCCCTGAGGACCATGGTTCACATGGCTAAAGCTTCACAGGACATTTTGTTCCTGGAGGGACAGGAACAGAGCCTGGGCAGTTCCAGCCAGTTCCTCCTTATCTCAGTGTCTCCGTCTATTTTGTGCTGCTGTAACAGAATACCACAGACTGGGTGCTTTATAATGAACAGAAGGGTATTGGCTCACAGTTCTGGAGGCTGGGAAGCCCAAGATCAAGGAACCAGCATCTTTCAAGGGCCTTCTTGCTGTGTCATCCCATGATGGAGGGCAGAAAGGCAAGGGTGACAGTCCACTCCCAAAAGCCCTTTTGTAAATGCATTAAATCCCCTCATGAGGGTGAAGCCTTCAAGGCCTAACCACCTTTTAAAGGCCCTACTTCCCAATACCACTACTTGGCAATTAAATTTCAATGTGAGTTTTGGAGGGGAGAAATATTTAAACCATAGCACTCAGGAATGTTGCATTCCCGGCACATTCTATAGCTATTCCTGAGAACTGCTAGTAAGAAAGAGGGGAGAACTGGGTTGGTCCAAGGCTACCCGGAGAACCGTCCTGCAGTATTCCGCTGCTCGATGGCCCTTCTGGCACCCTGCCTCCTAGCAGAGGAGACAGGCTTGGCCCACCCACCTCTTACTCTCATCCCCTGGGTCCCCACCCACTCGGCCCCATGTGCCTGCCCCTCCAGACTTGCTGTCATCCACCACACTCGCCAGACTCTCTTGTCCTCATCCTCTGTGTTTGGTGGGAAGGAATCAGAGGGGGAGAAGGTGGGGAAACAGGAGAAAGGAAGAATGGCAAATGAAAGAAGACCCAAGAGTTGATAAGAGCTGATGAGAGGGGGTAGAGGAGAGAGGAGTGGTAGCTGGTCAGAAAGAGGGGGCCACATCTTCCCATGAGTGGAGTCCTCATGCATGAGAAATCAGAGGATGGAATTTGAAGGACATCGTGCCCCAGGCCCCCTGTTGTCTAAATTAAGGAAGAAATGAAATCAAGTTAAAACTGCCCCACAGTGGGGTGTATCCCCTTGGAACACACATGCATGCACACACACAGCCCACTCCCTTGGACCTCTCCACAGGCCACTGCTCACTGTTCCCCACTCCCCTTTGGTGTATCTGGCTTGTCCTCATCCAGCTGAGTGTGAGCTTCCCTTAGGAAGAAGCGCAGATTTCCTGAGGATCCCCTCAGAGGGGCTGAGACAAGGTTGTGCCCCTGAGGGTCTAGAGAGCGCATGGCAGAGGGAGCAAACAATCCCAGACACAGACACAAACATCCATAATTATTTAGATGAGTTTAATGGAAACACGAAGCCATGATATAATTGGGGAAAAAAGAGGTAAATATATTTTTTTTAAAAAATCATTTGGTGGTGAGGTTTTTCTAAGCATGGAGCAAAGGCAGAAACCACAAAGGAAATGATTGTTAAATCTCACTATGTTAAAAATGGACCCAGCACAGGACTTTGGCAAAGGTCCTCCAAAACACAAGGTGAAAGGAACAACCGTGATGGGAAGATGATGTCAAATATTAAATTATGTGCACGTCCCTCCTCTGCCGAACTTCCTCTCCTCCGAGGTGTATGCATTTGAACCTCTTCCCTGAGGTTGGCCCTTACTGCTTTTGGAAAGTTAGTTTGAAAGGACCAGAAAGCAAAAGGAGAAATCTTTGGCTTTGAGTCCTAAAGCAGTGTTTGTCAACTTTAATGTGTCGAATGTGGGGATGTTGAGGCTGCTGGCAAGCAGACAGCACTCTGAGTAGTAAGGAGCTAAGATCTGGATGTAGGGCAGGAAAGGAGAGAAAGAACACATGATCCTCCTCCACCTCCCAATACACGATGGCTGAGCGGGAGAGGGAAGAGCAAGACAGAGGCCAGTCTCTGCAAGAAGGCACTGGGCTGTGCACCCAGAGCACCCAGAGCACCCAGAGGTGGGAGGATTACAGACTCCCAGAGAGTAACTTGGGAATCTGAGCACCAGATCCTCCATGTTTACTTCCATCGTCCAGCCCAGGGGACAGCAATCTGCCAGTGAGTGGAGGACAGAGGATGGAGTTCCCCTGAGGCAGCTTTGAAGGTGGCTCTTATCCTCCCCTCTGCAAGGAAAAGGAAGGTAGAAGAAGAGCAGATACACCAGTTTCCTCATCTGTCATAGCAAGAGGTGATGGGCATTGTCTAACACTTGAAACACATCGTTAAAAAATACTTCACCCAGCTACTGAATTACTTAGTGTATTTTTTGTTCAATTTTTATACCTCTTCCTGAGTGTCTGCTCCCATCCCTATAACCAAAATGATTTTGTGTATAGCATTCTCATGATTCAACTTCACTATGAATGTTTGTGTCCCTTAGCAAAATATAGTATTGTTTTGCATGTTTTTAAAGTTTGTTGTATAGTATCATATTGTACATATGTATCCTGTAAATTGTTGTCTTTGCTCAACATTATGTCTCTGAGAGTCATCCCCATTAATGTGTGTAACTAGCTCATTAACTTTATCATTTTATAGTAGGTAAAGTACAGAATCACTTCTTCTGTTGATGAACACGTAGATTGTTTCCAGATGTTTGCTATTACAAATATGCTACTATGAACATTTCTAATCTCCTGGTAAATGTATATGAGATTCTTGATTGCTTAGGAGTAGAATTTGATGGGTCATAGGGTACACGTCTTCAGATTTAGAATCACTTGTTAAGCGACTGAACAACTTATATTCACAGCAATGGTGTGTAAGTGTTTCAATGACTCCACATCCTCAATAATTCTTAATATTCTTTATAATTTTTGCCAATCTGATGGTGCGAAATTTTATCTGATTACAGTTTTATTGTGCATTTTTTATGTGGTAGACTGCTAATTTGGTGACCTTCAATGAATTACACCTGCCAACATTCTTGCCCTTATGTAAACCCCTCTACAGCCTGGGCTGTCCCTGTGATTTGCTTTAACCAATAGAATATGGCAGAAATGACACAAGAACAGAGCTTGGCCTAAGCCTTAAGAAAGCCTGCCATCTTCTACTTTTGCACTCTTGGGAATCTCCAGTCCTCAAGTAAGACGTCCACATACGTCTTAAAACCATGGTGAGAGGCCACGTCGAGAGGTGACATGGAGAAGGAATGGCCCTGAGACCGCATGGAGGAGAACCGAGCAACCTAGCCAAAACCCCTGAGAAGAGAGGTCCCAGTCATAAAAACCCCACCACGCCATTCCAGCTTGCCCCTAGCTGCTAATCATCCAAGTTAAGTGCCGGACATAGGAGTGAAGGAGCCATATTGCGCCTCCAGATCCAGTAGACAACGTGTGGAGCAGAGATAAGCTGTCCCCACTAAGCCCTTTCCAAATTTCTAACCCACAGAGTAGTGAAAAATAGTAAAATAATGTTTTTTTTAAGCCACTAAGTTTTGGATAGTTTATTAGGCAACAAGAGATAATTGAATGATTTGACTACCAGTAAGGTTGAGCATCTTTTCACATATTCATTGTCCATTTACTTTCCTCTTTTGTAGATTACTTATTTATATATTTTGTCTATTTTTATTGGATTATCTTTTTGGTTTGTAGAAGCTATTTATATGGTCTGGATATGAATCCTTAATCAGTTTGTCTGTTACAAATATTAATATCTTCTCTGGCTTTTTAGTTCACTTTTGTGTGATCTTTTGATAATCGCAAGTCAAGATTTTACTTGTAATAGAGTCAAATTCACCAAACTTTCCCATTAGATTTTGTGCTTATTATATATTATTTTGCAGAAGGAATCCTTCCCAACTCTAAGGCCATAAAAATTTCTCTATATCATCTTCAAAATATTTAATGCTGTGCTTTTCCATTTTTATCTTAAATACACCTGGAATAGTTTTTTATTATATTGTCAAGTAAGAATTCAATTTTATTTTGTTTCTATGAAAATAGCAATTGACCCCATATTATTAATTTAATAGACTTTCCTTCTTCCATTGATCAACAATGTCACTGCTGTCATAAAACAAGTTTCCCACATGTGTGTCTCTGTTTCTGAGCTACATGTTTCGTTGGTCTATTTGTTCAGCCCCACACCAACTATACATTATCTCTATCATAGCTTTTTAAGAATTTTTGTTGCCTGCTAGGATGAGTTGCCACCACTTATTCTTTCTCAAAATCAGCTTGACTATTCTTGGCCCATTCTTATCCCATCATCGGGGATGAATGTTCTTTTGTGTAAATTTTACAATCAGGTTGGCAAACTCCAAAGTAAACCCTATAAAGATTTTGATTTATAGGATACTTTGGGGAGAATTTATATTTATGATATTGGGTTTTCCTATCCATGAACGTGATATATTACTCCATTTATTTAGGAACCTTTCAATGTCTTTCAATAAAGTTTAATAATTTCTTCAGAAAGGTCACAAACATTCATTCTTAAATTTATTCTTTTATATGTTACATTTTTGTTGTTGCTGCTGCTGCAAATGGTATTTTTTTAAATGTATTTTCTGACTGTCCATTGCTGGTAAATAGAAATGCATTTAATTATTGTGCATTGACCTTATGTCCAACAATCATCCATTATATTATTAATAATTCTAATGTTTCCATGTAGATAATCACATTACTTTCAAATAATAATTTTCTTTTCCTCCTTTACAACAATTTATCTACCTGTTCTTTTTCTGGTCTTATTTAATGTGTGAGCCAGGACCTCCAGTAAAATGTTGAATAAAAATGTGAATGCAGGCAACCTTTTCCCATTCCTAATTTTAAATGTTCCTGCTAATGTTTCACCAAACTGCATGATGCTTCCAATAGGTGTTTTGAACATACATACATGTTCTGTATGATTTCTGTAGGTTTTTTAAAAATATGTGGATGATGATCATATGCTTTCTCCCCCTTTAATCTGTTACTGTAGTGAAGTTCATGAATAATTTTATAACATTGTCAGTCATACATTCCTAGGATAAAACTAACTTGATTGTGTTTTGTTGTTTTCCTACTTGAGGTTGGATTCAGATTTCTAGTATTTCATTTAAAATTCTTATCTATTTTCCTGGGTGCTCCTGGCTTGTCGTTTTCCTTTCTGGTACTGTCCTTGCCTTATTTAGTATTAAGGTAATACCAGTCTCCTAAATTGGAATGGGGCATTAGTCCTTTCTTCCCCACCCTTTTCTCTGAAGCAGTTGATATTACAGAAAAGCTTGGTAGACTTGCCTATTAAATCACTTGAGCTGGGTTTTGCTTTTTTTGTTTTAGATTATTTTAGTTGATAGATTTTAAATTACTGATTCAGCTGAAATTGATCTTCATTATTTGCAGATTCTGTATTTGCAAATTTGCCTACTCACTAAAAATGTGTTTTTAATCCCAAAATCAATACCTGAAGTGCTTTCATGGTCATTTGTGGACATGCGCACAGTGGTAAAAAATTTGACTTCCCCGACATGTACATTCCCGGCTGTGGTTGAACAAGCCATGCTCTGCTTTTTTGTTTCAGGTCTGATACTGTAAACAAATATCTTTTTTGCAATCTATTTAGTAACATATTTTTCATATTAGGTGGCTTTTTCTTGGTGAATTTTCTGGTTTTTTTGTTGGGATTTTTTTTTTGAATTTTCTATTTAAGACGGCCTCCAAGTACAGTGTTAAAGTGCTGTCCAGTGTTCCTAAGTATAAGGAGGCTGTGACATGGCTTAGGGAGAAAATACATGTGTTAGATGAGGTTCCTTCGGGCATGAGTTACAGTGTTGTTGCCTGTAAGTTCAATGTTAATGAACCAACAATCCAGAAAAAGGAAAAGGAAATTCGTTGATCTGTATATGAGGCTGCTCCGGAAAGTGCTAAAGTGCAATTAGCTATAAGTAAACATCTATAGTGCCATGATGAAGTTATGGAAAAGATGGAAAGCCACTAAATTTGTGGACTCATGAGATGACAATGGATATTTTTATTTTTTTTCTTTTTTAAAATTTCTTCCAGCCGGGTGCGGTGGCTGACGCCTGTAATCCTAGCACTCTGGGAGGCCGAGGCGGGTGGATCGCTCAAGGTCAGGAGTTTGAGACCAGCCTGACCAAGCGCGAGACCCTGTCTCTACTAAAAAATAGAAAGAAATGATCTGGACAACTAAAAATATATGTATAGAAAAAATTAACCGGGCATGGTGGCGCATGTCTGTAGTCCCATCTACTCAGGAGGCTGAGGCAGTAGGATCGCCTGCGCCTGGGAGTTTGAGGTTGCTATGAGCTAGGCTGATGCCACGGCACTCACTCTAGCCCGGGCAAGAGAGTGAGACTCTGTCTCCAAAAAAAAAAAAAAAAAATGTCTTCCAAAAGTCAAGGATTTCAGACAATGGATATTTTTAAGAAGCATAGTTACAGTGTTGTGAGGCTGAAAGCCAAAGAAGATGCAGTCATGTTACCTATGTCATACTCCAGTATGACCTTATCTTAATTGATTATATCTGCAGTGACTCTGCTTCCAAATAATGTCATTCCCTTGCTGCCTTCCTTTTTTATGTTGTTCTTGAGAAGACTGATGAAAGCTCAATTTTCTTACGTAGTTAAGTAATTTGATAGTTTTGCCTGGAAGCCCTGAGAATTTTCTTTGTCTTTAAAGTCTAATAGTTTTACTAGTATATGTTGCAGATTTAAAATTTGATCATTCTGGAACAAATTTCCAAGGCAATTCTCCACAGATTGCTCATGTTCTATACATATTGCAAGTGAGGCACTGACTATCATTTGTTCAGGCTGTCTTTTCAAGGGAGTTTTAATAGCAGTAGCCTCAGAAGATGGAGATAGTGTCATCTCCACAACAAAGAGAAGACATGCTTACTGTCTTGTATAATGGAGCAAAGGGAAAGTATGCTTCCTACTTATTACATTAATAAAATATTTAGGTTCCCTAAGCTCGGAGTTGTGTCCTGTAACACTGTACTGGTGTCATATGGCCCTCTTTATATCGCCCTGTGAATCCTGGGGCTCAGGCAGCCAGTATAAAAATAACAATACTTTGGGCACTGGGTACTGCTACTGCTATTCTTGTTCTCAAGAACATGATGAACACTTTTAATATTGTTATTTAATTTACTTTTATTTCTGGAAAGTTTTCTTGGATACAGATTTAAATATTTGTTTTGTTCCTCTGGTTTTTTTTCTATTTCTTCCAGTGACTCCAATTATATGTAGGCTAAACCCTCTTTGCTGATTTTCCATTTCAAACACTTTCTCCCAGAACCATTTTACTTCTTTCATTATTTCATTTTCATTATTTTGTATATTAGCTTTCTCTGTTTCTTTTCAAATTTTCATTTGAATATATTTCTTCTCCCACAATTAGAAGTTATTCTTTATCTCTGAAATTGATATCTCTGAAATTTCTTCAATTTCTTTCCTGAGTTTGGTCAACTCTCAATGCATTTCTTCTCATCTTTTGTTCATTTCTGTGTTTAGTTTTTGAATTTCTAATTCTAGCTTTTTAAAGTCTCCAAATGCAATTTTAAGTGTATTTAATTTAGAATGGAACATTGTATTATCAGCTTTTTTATACTTTGCGGGTATTTGTCAGGGGGAAAATTTTTATCTGCTAGTAGTCTTTTAGCATTAGTTTGATTTACTTTTTAGTTTTCTCTCTTGCTAAGCCTTGTGTGGACAGGGTTCATAGTTTAAGAGTACCCTCTTCTGTCAGTTTACTGAAGTGCAGTTTCTTTTTAGATGATGAGGGAAATGAAAAGGGCTGGAATACCTTGTTTCTTTTTCATCTGTGCAGGGTCAGTATTTTTCCTTTCTTTCTTACTTTCTCCTCACTGCCACATCTACAAGGGACATTATTCATCCCTATTTATTTGATTGTTTGATTATCTCCTGAGAGCTCTGCTTCTCTGAGGCTGTCATTTCTAGTCCTGATTATTTTCAAGCCCCTTTCCCTTTGGATGATGCTAAGAACAACCATATTATAGACCTGTATTCAGTATTTTGACACTTATTGTCAGGCTTTCTTTTTCTGGAAATGATTTTGTATGTGCTTTGTCTATGCCATGTTCTTCCTTTCTCCCTTTCCACAGATTTTCTTAAGTCTCCCCTTCTCTACTCTCCTACCTACAGATTTTCAGAAATGACAGAAGTGCCATTGGAATGTGGTGCTTATTTCTCAACTCGTAGTGAGTTTAAAGTTTGTAGTACCCTCTGTCTCCTAGTTACATGAAAGTGTGGGCCATGGGTGGTATTATTTGCTTGCCCTCTTGATTACTAATTTTGGAGATGAGTTATAGAGCTAAACAGATTCAGGCTGCTGCCATTATTTTTCAGACTTGGAAGCCCACCCCCATTCTAGGTATTTTAAAAGTCTGTTTTGATTTATCTTTTTACCTATGAGTTATTTGGAAGAGTGGTTTTTAAATTTCAAAATGTATAGAGTTTTAAAATTATTTTTATTTATTTGTTTCTCATTTTATTTCATTGGGATCAGGTATGTGGTGTTATTGATTCTTTGAAATGTATAGAGACCTAGTTAATGGCCTACTTTTTGGTTAGTTTTTATACATGATTCTTGTGTGCTTAAGAATAATGTGCATGTTCCAATTTTCCACTGTAGGATTTTATACATATGTTCACTGTCAAGTATTTTAATTACATTGTTCACATCCTTAAAAATTTGTATTTGATTGAACTATGAATTACTGAGGGAGGTATGTCACAAATTTCCCAGTGTGATGTGTATTTGTCAATTTTTCCTTGTTAGTCTATCAAATTCTGCTTTGTATATTTTCAGCCTATGTTATTCGTGTTTATACTGATTATTTCTTACTAGTAAATTGAAGATTGTATCATTATATCTTGACCCTTTTCACCTTTTTAAAAAATCTGATATTAATATAGCTACACCAACTTTGTTTTGGTTATTTTACCTGGCAAATATCTTTTTCCATCCTTTAATTTTGAGCCTGTTCATATCCTTTTACTTTAATGTGGCTCTTGCAAGCAGAATATACATGGATTCCTCCCCTCCAGTTTAATTGAGGTATAATGAGCAAGTAATGGACAAGTAATAGAACAAGTAAAGAACAACAAGTATGATAATTCTATCTTTTAACTAGAGTTTGGCACTTTTATATTGTGATTATAGACATATTTATGTAAAATAATTTTTCCATATTATTGATATTATAAAGCACATTTCCCCTGTACTTTATATTTACTCTACTTTTATTACTTTTTTTTTTAAGTTTATAGATTTTTTTTAAGGAACTGATTTCTTTCATTGTGAAAAAACATTCATCTGGAGTTTAGTAGTTCTATTAGTTGCACTGTAATGTTTTCTTCTGTCAAATCCAAGTAAAATTAAGTGTATTCTTAAATACTTGTGTTTACATATATGTATGCACACTATTTATTTCTATTTTTCCTACAATGAACATATTTGACTTCTGTAATCTAAAAATTATTTGGAGATAGTTTAATATGTAGATGGATAAATAAATAAATGATACGTATATGGAAATTCTGTTGTTGTTACAACCAGGTGTATTTACCAACAGCCATAATAAATGTATGGAATAACTTCTTCAACCCAGCTCCCCCAAATATTTTTACTTGTGATGAGTAAATAGTTGCGGGGAAAAAAAAAATGGATGCTGGCAGGAGTCTCTGAGCTGAGCCCCTATGGTAGGGTTGCAAGATTTAGCAAATAAAAATATTGCATGAGATAATATACCGAAAAATTGCACGTTGTTTACCTGAGATCCAAATATAACTGGGTGTCCTAAATTTTATCTGGCAACCCTACCCCATGGGTCACTCTTACCCATTCATTTCACTGGAGAGTGGAGGGACCCAAGGTGGATCTTCCGTGTAAGACCCTAACCTGTCCCTGTTGAATGAAGCTGAGAAGTATTAGAAATGTGTTCTCCCCCTTTAGACACACAGACTCATCATCTCTTTACTTGCCAGCACTTTCTCAGGGCCCCTTTTAGCATTTAATCTAGGGAATCTAATTTAATCCATGTACACTGTTTCCATCTACTTTTTGGACTAATGAAGCCAGCGTCCTAGAACTCCCATGTAGCTGCCTTGCCAACAAGCCCAACACAACCTGCCCCACCCCCTCACCCAGACCTTCTGCCAAGGTCGGGCTTCAGAAGCTGAAAAAGACCAGAAAAACCCCACACCGAAGGATCATGGCCAGACATTGTCATCTACCCGAGCTAAAGAAAAGGCTGCTAAGCAGTTGTGCACATAGGACTTCCCTTGCTCAGAAACAACCAATTTCTTGATTCCAATGTGTATGGATTCCAAGGCATATTCCCTTACTCAAAATCACTGCCAAAGTCCTCCCGGATCTTTTGATCATCACCTCCCCAATCCTTACCAATGAGTTTTCCTGCTCACAATTAGTCAGAGGTCTCCATTGTCTCTTCTTCTATCCTGAACTAATTACAATAAGCTATTAATTTACCATTTTGTACAAAACTCTAAATTCCCTGTACATTCTTGCATGTGTCTGTGATGGTTTCCTGTCAGCACAGCTCTGAGTGGGAAGAGCATGGGCTCTGGCCCTGACCAGCTTGGCTTCGGGGCCTCGGTCATTCGTTTACTAGCTGTGTGACCTTGGCCGATTCTCTGAGTTTCTGCAACTTCTATCCCTCTTTTATAAAATGGAACTAATCGAAGAGGCTTCTTTGAACTGGATCTTATTTTCTGAGAAACCATTCAGACAAATAGGGGGAAAAACTGCAAACTTCTTATTTGAACCAGACCCTTACCCTTTTAGAAGCCATATAGATTAAAAGACAAAAATTGCAACCTCATTTGCATGGAACTAGGGACTAATAAACCAGATTACAACACAGACATGAAGTGGTATACTCTGCAGGCAACTAAAAATGGGGAAGTTCTTTATTCTTCATGACTATAAGAGGCATACTTTATTTTATTGAGAGAAGGAACATGGGAAACAGTCTGTATAACATGCTACCTTTTGTATAAGAAAGGAGGAATGTAAAAATATATTTTATTTGCTTATTTTACATAAACAATATACAAAAACTTAATAAAAGTGGTTACATCTGGTGTGAGGATGGGGGATGGTGGTAGCAAAACATAAGTGGTTCAGGGTAGGGCTGGAAATGAGACTTTTCACTATATGCCATTTTATAGTGTTTTGATTTGGGGATCATATGAATACATAACTGATTAAAAAATAAAAATTAAAAGTTGAACATTTTTAAAAATTTAAAATAAAGTCTGCCACTTAAAGTTGTGAGATAAAGCCTATATATGTGGTATGTGTTTATTGTATGTATGTATGTGTGTGTGTGCATCTGTCTGTGTCCAGTGTCCAGAAATCTACCTGGCATATATATAATAAGCATTCATTAAATGTAGCATTCTTCTCTTTTATCATTATTTTTTCTAATTATAAATTACATATTTTGATTAGAGAAAAATTTGTAAGTTAAAGAAAAGCCTTAGGAAAAAATAATCACCCATTATGCCAGCATTCAGAGATAAATCTGTTAACATTTTGCATATTGCTTATCAATCTTTATATTTTTATGTAGCGCAATAAATACAATTTTTTATCCTGTGTTTACCTTAAAGCAAAGCCATCCCTTGCAACTTCTGTTTTCAATGTCTGCAGTATACTCCATCATATAAATGGCCTTTGTCACCTGTCCCCTGTCCCTGCCTCCACAGCCCTGTCAACTCCTTCAGGAGAAGGGCTATGTCTTATTCATCTTTGTGTCCCCTGTGTCTGGCATGTACAGGGTCTTGATAAATGATTTTTGAATAAATGAACAAATTAATTGCCTGAAAATTATTTAGGTAGTTGATTATTTAGGGGCATTTGGGTGATTTCCAGTTGTTTTTAGTCCTCTAAATACTGCTAGCACAGTCATCTATATGCATCAGTCACAAATCACTGAGCACATCTTTACTCGTCTCCTTAGGTGAAATTCCTAGAAGTGGAATTACTGGCTCAATGGGTAGGAAAAAATTTAAGTTTGTTGAAATCACACTGCTAATTTGCCTCCCAAAAAGTTGTCCCAGAATGCACTCTCAGCAGCTGCTTAGGGGAGGCCAGGCAGAGACGTTCACTGAAATCAGGAATGCTTACTCTTTAAATCTTTGCTCATTACATGGGAAGAGAAAAAACATCCAACTGCTTTCATTTAAATTTCTTTAATTGTTCTAGTGAGGTTGAACAGGTTTTCAAATTTTATTAGACATGATTGGTTTTTTTTACCAGTTGTGTGCTCATATACTTCATCCATCTATCTACTTGGGCCTTCGTGTTTTTCTTCTGTATCTTCTCTTTTCAAATTTTGAATATCTCT
>RJWJ010018001.1:20000-32203 GCA_004363605.1 Indri indri
TACTAAACCACTGTGCCCAAAGAGCATTGACTAATGGATCATCATCCATCTGGGGGAGGTCTGCAGTGGCATGCCATCAGTTTCTGCCCCGCTCCACGGTTTTCATCCATGTCTTGGATGTAGGTGTTGGAATCATCTTTTACTGGATTTATAGATGACACACAGCTGAGCAGCTTAGCTAGTGCCCTCTGATGACAATGTCGAAATTCAAATTGGTATCAACAGGCTGGATTTAAGGGCCCAAAACAACAAGGGTGAATAAATAAAGAAGGGAACTAATATTTATTGAGTACCTACTACATGCCAGGCGCACATTTTATTTAATCCTTGTAACAACACTTTGAAGCAGATAATATTATTCTCTTTTTTTCTGATTAAAAAACAATATCCTAGAAAAAGAATAAAAAACTACATCCTAGTCAAGCAGAACAAAGAAATAAAAATTAAAATGGAAATTAATAAAACAGAGAATATAAAAACAAAATCAACAAAACCAAAGTTGATTCTTTAAAAAGATCGACCAAATTGACAAATCTATAGATAGACTGATCAAAAAAAAAAGGCGGGGGGTGGGGAGAGAGAGAAGGCTCAAATTATTAAAACAGGAATAAAAGAGAAGACACAATTACCAATCTTACAGAAGTAAAAAGAATTATAAGGGCATACTATAAACAATTGTATGTCAACAAATTAGATAACTTATATGAACTATACAGAAGATCGATAAAACCAAAGGCTGTTTTTTCAAAAAGATAAACAAAACTGATAGCCCTCTTGTTAGATTGACAAGAACTAGAAAGGAAAGGACTTTAATAAACGCAATCAGAAATGAAAAAGGAGAGGTCACTACAGACATCATGGAAATACAAAACACATTATCTTTGAATGTTATAAAAATCTGTATGCCCCAAAACTACAAAATGTGGAGGAAATGGACAAATTCTTTGAAACACACAACCTCCCTAAGCTCGATCCGGAGGAAATGGATTCCTGAACAAACCAATATCAAGCACAAAAATTGGAGCAGCAATAAAAAAAATCTTCCAAAAAAAAAAAAAAAAAAAGTCCTGGACGAGGTGGGTCACACCTGAATTTTACCAAACATACAAAGAAGAACTCATACCTATACTGCAGAAATTATTTCAAAACATTGAGAAGGATGGTATCCCCCCCAACTCATTCTACAAAGCCAATATCACCTTGATACCAAAGCCAGGAAAGGATGTAACAAAAAAAGAAACCTACAGACCAATATCCCTTATGAATATAGATGCAAAAATCCTCAACAAAAACCTTAACAAACCGAATTCAACAGCATATCAAAACAATAATTCATCATGACCAGGTGGGCTTTATCCCAGAGATGCAAGACTGGTTCAACATATGCAAATCTATAAATGTAATTCACCACATAAATAAAAGCAAGAACAAAGACCATATGATTCTCTCAATAATGGAGAAAAAACATTTGATAAAATCCAGCACACTTTTACGATAAAAACCGTTAACAAAATAGGCATAGATGGGACACTCCTTAAAATTATTAAGGCCATATATGATAAACCCACAGCCAATGTCATATTAAATGGGTAAAAATTAGAAAGCATTCCCGCTTAGAACTGGAACCAGGCAAGATTGCCCACTATCTCCACTTCCATTCAACATAGTGCTGGAAGTCCTTGCCAAAGCAATCAGATGGGACAAGGGAATTAAGGGTGTCCGAATGCGGGCAGAAGAGGTCAAACTCTCACTCTTTGTTGACAATATGCTAGTATACCTAGAAAATCCCAAGGATTCAACCAAGAGACTCCCAGAATTGATAAACAGATTCAGTAAAGTGTCAGGATTCAAAATTAATGCACACAAATCAGTGGCATTCATACATGCCAATAACAGTCAAGCCAAAAATCAAATCAAGGATGCAACACCTTTCACAAGAGCATCAAAGAAAATTGAATAACTAGGAATATATTTAATGAAGGAGGTGAGAGATATTTGTAGGGAGAACTACAAAACACTGAGAAAAGAAATTGTAGAAGATGTGCACAGATGGAAATCCCTGCCATGCTCATGGATTGGTAGAATCAATGTTGTTAAAATGTCCATTCTACCTAAAGTGATCTACAGAATTAATGCAATCCCTATCAAAATTTCACCATCATTCTTTACAGATTTAGAAAAATAATTCTACTCTTCGTCTGGTACCAAAGAAGACCTCGTATATCCAAAGCAATCTTAAGCAAAAAGAACAAATTGGGAGGCATCAGTCTCGCAGACTTCAATCTTTCCTACAAGCTTATCTATAGTAACCAAAATAACATGGTACTGGCACAAGAACATAGATATAGACCTTTGGAATGGAATGGAGATCCCAGATATAAAACCATCTTCATATTGTCATCTAATCTTCGACAAAGCAGACAAAAGTATACATTGGGGAAAAGAATCCCTATTCAATAAGTGGCGCTGGGAAAACTGGATATCCACATACAGAAGATTGAAACTCGGTCCCCACCTCTCATGTTTCACAAAAATCAACTCATGCTGGATAACAGACTTAAATCTAAGGCATGAAAACTTAAGAATTCTATAAGAAAATGTTGGGAAGACTCTTTTAGACATTGTCCTAGGTAATGAATTTATGAAGAAGACCCCCACAGAAATCACAGCAGCAAAAAAACAAATGGGACATGGTTTAAACAAATGAAAAAGCGTTTGCACAGCCAAGGAAACTATCACTAGAGTGAATAGACAACCTACAGAATGGGAGAAAATATTTGCTTTCTATACATCCGATAAAGGGCTGATAACAAGAATCTATACAGAACTTAAGAAAGTCAACAAGAAAAAATCAAACAGCCCCATCAATAAATGGGCAAAGGACATAAACAGAAACTTTTCAAAAGAAGACAAACTAATGGCCAGCACACATGTAAAAAAGTGCTCAACATCTCTAATCATTAGGGAAATGCAAATCAAAACTACAATGAAATATCACCTAATTCTAGTGAGAATGGCCTCTATCAAAAAGTTCCAAAATAACAAATGCTGGCATGGATGTGGAGAGATTGAAACACTCTTACACTGCTAGTGGGACTACAAATTAGTACAACCCCCATGGAAAGTAATTTGGAGACACCTCAAAGAGCTAAAAATAGAAATACCATTTGATGCAGCAATCTCACTACTAGGCATCTACCCAAAGGAAAAAAAGACATTCTATAATAAAGACATCTGCACTTGAATGTTATAGCAGCACAATTTACAATTGCAAAGATGTGGAAACAACCCAAATGCCCATCAATATATGAGTGGATTAATAAAATGTGGTATACATATACCATGGAATACTACTCAACTACAAAAAACAATGGTGATCTAGCACCTCTTATATTATACTGGACATAGATTGAGCCCATCCCTCAAAGTAAAGTATTGCAAGGGTGGAAAAACACGTGCTACATATACTCACTATCAAATTGGTATTAATTGATCAACACTAAGGTGCTCACATGGTAGTAATACTCACTGGTGCCAGTCAGGTAGTGGGGGTGGGGGATGGGGTGTGGATGGGGTGGGGACATAAACCCACAGCTAGTGGAAACGGGGCACACTGTATGGGGGAAGGACACGCTTGTAGCCCTGGCTTGGGTGAGGCAAACAAATTTCATGTAACCAAAATGTTTTTACCCCCATAATATCCTGAATTAATAAAAATAAATGAAATGGACAAATTCCTAGATAGACACACATTACCCAGACTGACTTGAGAAGATTTAGAAAATGTGAATGGGCCTGTAACAAGTAAAGAAGTCAAATTAGTAATTTTAAAATTTTCCATAAAGAACAGCCCAAGCCCAGAAGGATTCACTGGTGAATTCTATGAAACAGTCAAAAAAGAATTAATACAAAATCTTTCACAAACTCTTACAAAAAGTAGAAAAGGAAGAGACACTTTCCAACTCATTCTATGAAGCCAGTATTACCCAAATATCAAAACCAGACAATGACATCACAAGGAAAAAAACCTGCATAGTAATGTCACTATTAACATAGATGCAAAAACCTCAGCAAAATACTATCAAACCAAATCCAGCAATATTTTAAAAGAATGATATATTATGCACAAATGGGATTTGTCCTGCAAATGCAAGGTTGGTTTAACATCCAAAAATCAATTGATGTAATATACCATATTAATAAAATAAAAGACAGATACTGTAAAATTATTTCAATAAATACAGAAAAGGCATTTGACAAAAATCAGTACCCTTTCATGATTTAAAAAAGAAAAAAAACCACTCAAACTAGGGGAAGAAGGGAACTTCCTCAGTCTGATAAAGGAAATCTATGAAAAACCCATAGCTATAATAGCATCATACTAAATGATGAAAGACTAAAAACTATCCCCTGAAGATTAGGGACAAGATAAGGACATCTGTCCTCACCTCTTCCATTTAACATGTACCAGAGTTTCTAGTCAGGGCAATTAGAAAGAACAAAAAGTCATCGAGATTGAAAAGGAGAAGCTGGGTGAAGCACGCCTGTAGTCCCAGCTACTTGTGAGGCTGAGGCAGGAGGATTGCTTGAGCCAAGGAGTTTGAGGCTGCAGTGAGCTATGATGATGCCACTGTACTCTAGCCTGGACAATGGAGTGAGATCCTCTCTTAAAAAAAAAAAAAATTTGGAAAGGAGGAAGTAAAACTCTATTTGTAGATGACATGACACAGGATATATATAGAAATACTAATAAATCCACTAGAACTAATAAAAGAATTCAATGATGTGGCAGTACGCAAGATCAATACACAGAAATCAACTGTTTTTTTATACCAGCAATGGACACTCCAAAATGGGAATTAAGAAAATAATTCCATTTATAATCACATCGAAAAGAATAAATGCTTAGGTATACATTAAGCAAAAGAAATGTAAGATTTTTATGCTAAAAACTACAAAGTGTTGTTGAAAAAAATTAAAGAAAATCTAAATAAATGGAAAGACATACCATGTTAATTGTTTGGAAGACTTAATGTTATCAAGTTGGCAATAATCTCCAAATTAACCTACAAATTCAATGCAATCCCTATAAAAATTCCAACTGCCTTTTTCTGCAGAAATTGAGGAGCCGATCCTGTTAATAAATTCATGTGGAACTTTTAGAGACCCAGAAGACCCAAAACAATCTTGAAAAAGAGGAACAAAGCTAGAAGACTCACATTTCCTCATATTAAAAGTTACTAATCGATACTGTGGGATACTGGCTTAAGGACAGACATATAGATCAATGAAATAGAATTGAGAGTACAGAAATAAACTCTTACATTTATGGTCAATCAATTTTGACAAAGGTGCCGAGTGTATTGATGGGAAGAGAATAGTCTCTTTAACAAACGGTGCTGGGAAAACTGGATTTCCACATGCAAAACAATGAAGCTGGACCCCCTACCTCATGCCACATATAAAAATTAACTCAAAGTGGATCAATAATCCAAATATAAGAACTTAAACCATAAAATTCTTAGGAGAAAACATAGTCATAAACTTTCATTACCTAAGGTTTGGGAATGGATTATTAGGTATAATACCAAAAGCCCAAGCAACAAAATAAAAAGTAGATAAATAAGACTTCATCAAAATCAAAAACTTTTGTGCTTCAAAGGACATGATTAAAAAAGTGAAAAGAAAACACACAGAATAGAAGAAAATATGAGACATATCTGCAATAAATAATTCTTATAACTCAATAATAAAAAGATAAATAATCCAACTTAAACAGGCAAAAGATTTAAATATGTATTTTTCTAGAGAAGATGTGCAATGGTGAATAGTCAATGCTCAACATCTTTGATTATTAGAGAAATGAAAATGAAAACCACTTTTTGAGATACCGCTTCACACACTAAGAAGGAATAATAAAAAGACAGACAATTTGTGTTTGTGAAGAATTGAAGAAATTGGAACACTCATATTAAATACATTACTGCTGGGAATGTAAAATGGTGTAGCCATTTTATAAAACAGTTTAGTTATTCCTCAAAAAAGTAATGTAGAATTACCATATGACCCATCAATTCAACTCCTAAGTGTATACCCATGATTGCCAAAAACATACATCCTGACAAAGAACTATGCAAAAATATTCATGGCAGCACGATTCATAATAATCAAAAAGTGAGAACAACCCAAATGTCATCAGCTGATGAATGGATAAACAAAATGTAATACATCCGTACAATGGAATATTATCTGCAAATAAAAAGGAAATGAAGTGCTGACACATGCTACAACATGATGACCCTTGAACCTTATGCTAAGTGAAAGAAGCCAAGCATAAAAGATCACAAACCATATGATTCCATTTATATGAAATGTCCAGAATAGGCAAATACATAGAGACAGAAAGTAGACTAGTGATTGCTTAGGCCTATGTTGAGGTAAGGAGAGAACTGGGAATTGACTCTCATAGGTACAGAATTTTTATTAAGGAAGGCAAAAATTATCTAAAATTAGGTTGTGGTAATGGTTACACAACCCTATGGATGTACTGAAAACATTGAACTGTATATTTAAATAAGTGAATTATGTGGCATGTGACTTATAGCTCAGTAAAGCTCTCTTTTTAAAAAATAAATGACCACCTAGGTGAAAAAAGGAGCTAGGAAAGTGCTTCTTGTACTTCAGTGAACACATATCACCTGGGGATTGTGTTAAAACACAGATTCTGATTCATAGGTCTTGGATGGAGCTTAAGATTCTGCATTTCTAACAAGCTGCCTGATGAGACCAATGTTTCTGGTCCTTGTACCACACCCCGAGAGCATGGCCCTAAGGTAGTTAAATAGCTTTCTCAGGGTTGCACATCTAGGAATGAGGGAAGCCTGGATTTAATTTCATGTGACAGCAGAATTCATAACTAGTGGTTAAGCAGAGGATGAATTGGATTAGGCCTGGCTTCTCAACAACTGCTACAAAAACCGGTCAGAGGTTTTATATAACCAATGCATTGAGTTTGCCACAGCCACTGAAACTATTAATGGAATCTTAAACTGAATTAATAGAGTGTCCATCCCAGTAAGGAAAGGGTAGCCTTGTGTACTCCAGTCTGATCAGACCACCTTTGGAATTCAAGGCTCAGATGTGAGAGCTACATTTAAGAGGAACATGGAAAAACAAACTATAGTTTTTCTAGAAGAAGGTAATCTGAACTTAGGGGACTAGAAACCTTATCATAAGGCAAATAGATCAAAATCAAATAATTGGTGAAGTTTAAGGTCAGGAAGTAAAGGTTCAGTTAAGCTAGAATCAAGGCTACCCTATGAAAGAGGAAATGGATGTTTTCTATGTGACCCAGAGGGCAGAACAAAGATTGAGAAGGGAAGGTTGTAGGGAAATCACCCCAATAAATAGAAAGCAATAAAATTATAATAATTAAATCTTCATGTATCATTCAGGACTCAGAAACCAAACACAAATTGGCTTAAGCCAAACGGGGAGTTTATTTATTCACCTAACATGAAAGTCCAGAGGAAGATTTCAGGCACTTCATCTTTGCACACTTTTTCTCTAAGTTGGCTTCACCTTCAGGTACATTCTCCTTCAGTAGTAGCAAGATGGTCACTAGAAGCTCCAGGCTTAGATTCTACCAGTTTAATAACCAGGGGAGTGAAAGTGTCTCCTTCATAAGCTCCATTAAAACTCCCAGGGCTGACTCTCATTGGACAGCTCGGGTCACATGCCCATTCCTGAACCAATCATATGGCCGTGGTGTGAAGCGTCCTGATTTACCAGGTTTGCATTTACCAGGTCCACCCCTAAAGCCAGGAGATGGAGTCAGCCCTGCCCAAACCACAAGGACTGAGACTGGAAGAGGGGAGATTCTCCAAAGAAAACATAGCCTGGGTGCTCATTCCAGAATAGAAGTTTGTCAGTAAAACCATTAGATTTCTACAAACTAACTATAAATGAAAGAGGTTCCCTTGGGAGGGAAAAAGGAACCGAGACAGAGGCTAAATGGCCACCATCACCTCTGCCCAGCAGGGAGTAGTGGATGGGAGTCAGATCTTAGATTATTCTTTCTCTTCTAGGGACAATGATTCTCTGTGGTCTTTATTCTTGCTCTCAGGCACTTGCTTCTGTCTTAAAATACCTTTCATCATAATGAAGCCTCCAGATTCATATTGTGTAGAATTTTTCAGGCCCTAATTGGAAACAGACTTATTTTCTTGAGTCAGCCTTGTGGGCTAAATGTACACACACTCTGTGTCACTGGCCTCTGCCTTACATCTTTGCCCTCATGAAAGACACTGTGTCCCAGGAGTTGTGGGAATGGGGCTCCAGCGTCACAGCAGAATCTCTTCTGCATCTCTCTTCAGTAAGTTACCACTTATTTGTAGCATGGTGTTTTGTTTTGCAAAAAATTAAGATCACTCAAGCTAAGTAAAAGAATGGAGTGTATGTGTGTGTGTGCATGCATGTGTGTGCATGTGCACATGCATCTGTGTGAGTGCACACATGTGTGGGATAGATAGAACAAGGTGTCACTGTGAAGCTATGGCAGTGCCATATGGGACAGAAGTCATTGACAGCCTCCAGAGAGCTAGAAACTGATTGAGCTTCTGGAGTCAGTATGGCTCTGGGATTTCTGCAGTAGGAGTTCCCACAGCCTCTCCTAGTGCTCTGCCACTGTTCACCTGCCTCAGCCATTGGCTGTGTGTTTGAATTTTCAGAACCAGTACCACTGGCCTGCGTTTCACTGTCCCACTCCCATGTCCTGGAAGAGGAGCCCTATTGGATCAGCTCCTGTTTTGTTCCAGATAGTAGGCCAGACCTGGTCTAAACCTCCACCCCTTTTGCAAATCTCGGCTGTCAGGTGGGGAGGCATGAGACATGGCACAGACTTGGCAGCCCAGGCCACCTGTCATTAAATCTGTGCCCAGCACCTTTGGAAAGTGGTGCTCACCTACCTAGCAACTGGAATTTGTCATGTGCATCCCTCCCCTTGCATTTGAGGGTTTCATAGAAGATTCAGGTGCCCTACCTAGCATTCTCCTTGTAAGTAACCAACCAACTGAAAGGATGTAAGATGATCAGGGCCAGGCAGAGTTACTGTCTTTTCAAATGACAGGGGTAGAGGAGGATGGAGCTTGTCTGAGGGGCAAGGACTTTTGTGCATGACTCTGAAGACAGTGCTAGGAGAGGGGCTCAGATTAAGGAAAAGGATTTAGCGGATTTACATGGAAGCACAGGCGTCCACTGCACCTCTGGCCTATTGGAAGGGGAGGTTCATGTCTGTGTGTCCATGCTTTACCCAGGGAAGGTCTGGATGGATGGCAGACTAGACAGACCCTAGGAAACACAAACTATGTGTGACAGGAAGGGCACAAGAACAGCCACACGTCCCCCACACAGAGACCTACCCCCCTCCTCAACTCTTATGTCCTTTTCCCTACAGGACATCCAAGGGTCTCACTGGGAAAGGGGTCATATGAGAGGGCTAAGGGATCAGGAAGAGCCAGACCACAAAGCGATTCAGCCCCCTGTTCCTTGCTGAGAATGAGACTGAAAACATCTGACAATGTGAGTGTCTGAGGGCTCACCAGCCCTCACCTAAAGACACCATTTCCATGAAAATATACAGCCAGAGGGGCTGGAGGGAATTCTAAGGGGCGCGCTGTTTTCAGGCACTGCAAGAGAATTGGACACAGTAATTAATGGAATCTTATAAAACAAATTCAAATTGATCGGTCAGTAAATGAGAGTATTGCCACCCAGACTGAAACCGATTTAAAGGAACATAAATTGAGTAAATAATAAATGTGCAAGGAGACAGGAGTCGGGGGAAAGTATCTGGTGTAGCATTATTGGAGTTGATGTTATTTATTATAGGGGATTAATAGTGATAAAAAAAAAAAGTCTTTGAAAGAACCTACAATGAAAAACTTAGATCTATAAGTAAGATCTGGTTTTAGGAGCTTAATTGAAAATATTAAATAGGGGACAGCCATTTAATTAAATACAGAGATGATGATAAATCGGTGAGGTTGTAGCTAGTCATGGGAAGAGAGATCTTGAACAAAGGGCTCTGATGTGATCAGAGGGCTGGAAAACAGACATTTTTATACAGGGGAAATTTGAGGAGCCTTAATCGTGATCTTCCTTCAGCCCTTCCCCAGAGGGCTCCTGTAGGATACCAGTACCAGGAGCCCTTTAAGTGGCCAAGGAGGCTTTTATCTTTATTTTTATATATTTTTTATTTCAATAATTTAAGTTGTACGAGTGGTTTTTTTCTTACATGGATGAATTGTATAGTGGTAAAATCTGGGCTTTGAGTGTATCCATCACCCAAATAGTCTACACTGTACCCAACAAGTAATTTTTCATCCCTCACCCCCCTCTCATGTATTCCCATACCTTGGCTCCCACTTGTAAGTGAGAACATGCAGTATTGGATTTTCCATTCCTGAGTTACTTCACTTAGGATAATCAAGTCCCCCTTTAAAGAAAGACCCAGCCCAGCATTGCTCCCAGAATTTTAGGAGATAGCACTGACATCATGATGTGCAGTGCGCTGTGAGATCCCAGGTCTGTCTGCCTCCCACCCCACTCCAGAGAGAGAAAATCCCTTCCCCGGCTACACAGCCTTTCTGGCATGAACCCCATTCCTGCATATGCAAATGTGTGGGCACTCCCCCATGTCTCCCATACACAACATGGGCCATCCCCAAGCCCCCAGACTATATACAGAAACCAAGAGGAGTGCAATTCATCACTGGGCAACTCTGAGTAATAAGTGAGGAAATTCAGGATAAGGAGCTGCGATGTTGCTTAATCCTGGAGCAGCTGACCTGTAGCCCCGTGCTGGCCCCAAACAGTGCTACCCAAGCACTCCTCCTTCATGTAGGCTCGTACAAGAGAGGGTTGCAGCTGGACGTAGGCTCTGCATAAAGGGGAGATAGACATTGGTGCCCTGACGATTGGACGAGGAGGTGTCCATACAATTACAATCTGTAATTCCACACGGATTACAGGAACTATGTGCTAAGAAGAGCTGGTATGACTCTAACAGCAAGAGATGGAAAGCCCGCCAACAAGGGGATAGAGGGCTTTCCGTCCTCAGTCCTGAAGACTTGTCCCAGCACCAGCAAGTCAGGAAGGAAGGCAGATGTCCTGCCTCGCCAGCTGGCTTTGGGGCATCCTCCTCTGTGCTCCCATGACACTTTCTGCATGTGCATTACCTGGGCACTTAGACTGTTGTCTTATGGTCACCAGTTTACTGGCCAAAGGCTCCCCGACTGGGGTAGGTCTTATTCATTTTGATCTCCCCACCACCTAACATGGAACTGGACACAGTGTCCTGTAGTGGACTGAGTGAATGACCAGGGCGTTGGCTTCTTTGGAGGAGAGCTAGTCTTCAGAGCCCAGAACTGCGGTGGTTACAGCCACCTGAGGCCTTAGCCCTCTAGCTGAGCAGTTGGACAGGGATAGCTAGATACTGCCTCCCCTGCCCACATATGCTGGAGGTGGATAATGGTTGAGGGTGACAGAGGAGTATCAAGACATGCCCAGCCTTGACTTTCTTCAGAATCAGCCTCACTTGGTCATTGCCACATGCAGCAGGACCCCAATAATGTGGCCACTTTCTGATCCCTGGGAGCAGGCCTGAGGTGGGGCCAGAGCCTCTGTTGTTAGCTGTGGGTAGAGAGAGGGAGCACATTCAAAAAGCATCAGTTGACAAGATGGGACATGAGTTAGCATGTGTTGAAGCTGAGTGATAGGTGCATGAGAGCTCGTTGTACTCCTCTCTATTTTTATGTATATTTGCATCTTCCATAATAACAATTTTTAATAAAATGAATTTTACATTTAAAACAGACATCAACCCCAGATGATTTTCCCTTGTGGTCTTGCTCTTTCCCACCCCCTCGAACACAGTAGTTCTCAAACTGTGGTCCCCAGACCAGCAGTATTGGCATAACCTGGGAACTTGTTATACAAATTCACAAGCCCACAAGGGACTACTGAATCAGAAACCCTGGGGTTAAACGAACTGCGCTTAACAGACCCTCTAGGTGATGCTGATGCATGCACAAGTTTGAGAACCACTGCTCTAATGTATTCTCTTCGCAATCTGCAGTATCATGATTTCCATGGGTTGGCGGTATTTCAAATTGTTAAAAGCCCTCTCCCCACTGTCTTTGGGA
>RJWJ010018002.1:0-32207 GCA_004363605.1 Indri indri
AAAAAAATATATATATATGTTTAAAGAGACAGGGTCTCTGTCACCCAGACTGGAGTGCAGTGGTGTCATTATAGCTCACTGCAGCTTTGAACTCCTGGGCTAAAGGGATCCTCCTATCTTAGCCTCCCAAGTAGCTGGGACTACAGGTGCATACCACTGCATCCAGTTGATTTTTTTTTTTTTTTTTAAAGAGACAGGGTCTTGCTATATTGCCCAGACTATTCTCAAACTCCTGGCCTCAAGCAATCCCCCCACCTCAGCCTCCCAAATAGCTGGAATTATAGGCATGAGCCACCACCCCCAGCAAAAAAATTAAAATATTTTTAATTTAAAATGGTTTCAATGACTTAGTTAATACCTCTACTAAGTAATATACATTTTTAAATTGATTTTTACTATGCTGGGTTTGGTTTGCAAAGAAACCAAGTTCTTCCTAAGATCTTCGGTATACTTGAATCAAAACAAAGAACCAACTTTATGAACTGGAAGCTATAGAAAATCAAAAGGTAAAAAGAGAAACATGTTTGTACAGCCTGTCATTCTCTCCAGGTACAACATAAATTTCCTAAGTTCTTCCCTACTGTTTTATCAAACAGTAAATAGACAAGTTTGATCACAGCTGAGCATCACTGAACTTTAGGAATAGGCGAATACGACACACAATAAAAGTAAAAACCTGATGATGCTCTCTGACATTCTCCATAAAAATTATAAGAAGGACACACAGAAAACAGAGGTCCAAAATAAAGTCATACATTTAATAGAAATCACAACCCAAACTTAAATTCGTTTTAGGCCATAAAATTTAAGTGGAATTCATAAGTACTAGAACTAAAAGTTTAGGTGACATTAATAAATTCATAGCAATGACTAAAACTGAAGGAAAAACAAATGAGTCAATATTCCTTGCATAAATTATAGATCAATCTTCTGAGGAAGAATACTCTAAATACTATATAATTCACATTCAAAACACTGTCAGTGTGATTGTTACA
This sequence comes from Indri indri, assembly GCA_004363605.1. Lineage (NCBI taxonomy): Eukaryota > Metazoa > Chordata > Mammalia > Primates > Indriidae > Indri > Indri indri. Next base: position 996 of record RJWJ010018002.1, read on the forward strand.
ATACAGATGAAGCAGCAGAGACCACATTACCGAAATAGAAAAATACACGGGTGGCAAGGCTAAAACAGAATTTATACATCTTCTTTCATCCTTATACTCTACTGATATTTCACTAGAAACCATGGGGCTGAATTTTTAAGTTTCTCATTAATAATTACTTTTGATCACCTAATTTATGTTAAAATACCAGGCAATTTTTAAAAATTCATGTACCAAAAGAGACAGAAGAAACAAAAAGGCTTGTCAAGATACACTTTACAATGAAATATCTCTGGTCGGTCTAAACACTGAACTTCCATAATTGCTAGAAATTTGGAACACATTGCCCAACACATCTCCAAATAACATTGGTTTTCTCCAGTTAAACCGTACAGATTTTGTTGTAGGCAACTGCAGGCTAGTCACAATGAATCACAATAATACATGCCAACTCCAGGACAACAGTTACCTCTGGAAATGTCAACCATATCTTAAATGTTTTATAGCTTTTAAAATATATGGCAAATGTCAACATGTACGAAATATAACTGTTGCGCACAGGTTATACTGTTCTCTACACTTTTCTCTAGCCTTGAAATATTTCATTATATAAAAACTGAAGAGTTAGTAAGTTTCAATGAATTTGTGAGTCAAACCTTAATATTATCCTGCACTGCAATTTTTTCATTTTATCTTCCTCGCCCTTCTGCTCAGATTATTAAAGCTATCCCATATTTATGCGTACATACTTGAATATGAAGAGCACATCCTTTTTACTCTCTCTCTAGCCACCAAATAAACGAACACTTCTGCTAACAGGTTTAATTTTCAGAGAGTTGACATGGCTCAGGCAGTTGGCAGTAAAATGCAAAACTGAACCTTCTGCAGTCAGCCACAAACCTTGGAGGCAGTTCAGAAAATATATAAAACACTAAAGTCATACATTTTTATTTCCATTTGTTCTTCCTCACAAGTATAAGATTGTTAGAAACTAGTATGTGTTTGCTTAATAATAAAGCTATTGCTTAGTAATAAATAAAATCATTGCTTAATAAAGATATAAACGTGTACTTATATGTCTTAATAAAAAAATCCCTTATTGTTCGGTGGCAAGGCTATTACTCTAAGGAGTAAGCAAAAAACAGAGCTTCCTTACTCCTCCAGGGCCTTTGCACTTAATTCACCAAGACAGTGAGAAAGCCAAGTATAGTTCCTAAGGTGGGTGGGACTGGGAGATGGCTGCCCTGTGAGGTGCAGTGTGGCAACAGACAACCTGGAGTCATCAGAGGTGTTACAAAGAGAATGTTTTAACAATATATTTCTAAATATGAGGAAACAGAGAGGGGCTAGTCAGAAAATCTCTTAGAGCTTTTGTTCTCTCACCAGCAAAATGGAGATGTTCAAAGTCACTCCCTCATGGAGAATTAGATAAAACAGTATTCGCCAAGGCAGGTTATACACAAACAGAAGTGTCAAAAATACATATTTAAAGGAAACAGCTTAGCAGTGGCTCAAATACAGTTTTAAAATATGTACTGTATTCTTAATACCAACAACGAACACTGAAAAAGGCTATGAATGATGCTCCCCTAAGAAGCACTGGAGAGATAAAGTGTCTGTCTCTATTAGGCCACACCAACGAAAAGGGTTCAACATATAACTAGGCTATCTTAAAACAGAACTTGCAATCTTTTCTCATTACAACACATTAAATCAGCATTCCTCAGAGCATGGGCTATCAATCCCTGGGGGATCCTCAAGATTATCTGAAGGTCTACAAAGTCAAAGCTATGTTCATTAAAATATTTAATTGCCTTTTTCACAGTGTTGATATTTGCTGATGGAGCAAAAGCAATGGTGGATGCAGCTGCTGATACCACCACAAATCAAGGTGGTGGTACTAAACTGTACCACTGGATTCTTCTCCACCTCCTACTTGCAATAAAAAAAAAAATCAAGGTGATGGTACTAAACTATATCACAGGATTCTTCTCCACCTCACACTTGCAATAAAAAAAGGAGAAGCCTGTTTTATTTTAGAATGTCCTTGATAAACAGTATAAATCGTTTTATTAAATGTCAACCCTTGTCCAGGCATGGTGGCTGACACCTGTAATCCCAGGACTTTGGGAGGCTGTGGCGAGAGGACCACTTGAGCCCAGGAGTTCAAGACCAGCCTGGGCAATAAAGCAAGACCTCGTCTCTACGAAAAATTGAAAGAAATTAGCTGGGAGTTGTGGCATATGTCTATAGTCCTAGGTACTTGGGAGGCTGAGGCAGGGGGATCGATCGCTTGAGCCCCTAAGTTCAAGGCTGTGGTGAGCTATGATTGTGCTACTGCACTCCAGCCTGGTTGACAAAACCTCTTAAAAAAAAAAAAGTTCAACCATTGAATACTCATCCTTTAATACTGTGTAACGCCAAATGGGAATACACACAAAGTGCTTCTGCTGGATACTAACATAAGGTGACTGACTCTTCAAAAAAACACTTTGAGTTGAGAGCTGAGCTAGATACTTTTTTCTTCATGGAAGATCACTGTTATTAAAAGAACACAGACAAACTGTGGCTGTTCATACTAGGGTATCTGACAGACATTTCTCTCAAAAAAGAATGAAAAAGTCCATCCTTTCAAAGAAAACAACAACAGTATTTGTTGCCATTAGTTAAAATTCAACTTTTCAAATGAAAATTTAAAGTTTGAAAACCTTGTACCCACTACCATAAGCTTGACAGCTCTCTAATATTTAAAGACTTCTCTGAGAAAATTAATGGTGATACCAAGGAATGTGAATTTTTGATACTATATAATGAAATGTGTCAATATTTGAAAGAAGTGCATAACTCAGTAAACCAATAGTCTCCAGATGATAGATGCACGAGGTTACAAAATCAAGCATGGGTAAAAGATTCGCTCCGAGTACAAGGCAAACCAATAAATTTTAATGTAGCAGAGTATAAACACTTTGCTGATAGGGTTTCAGATTCCATACTGCAAATGATCTTTAAGAAACTATCACAGAGTTTTAGTGTAGTAGTAGCAAAAGAAGAATATCTACAATTGTCTGAGAATGCTGATAATTACTCTTCCCTTTTCCAAGTATGTATTTTTAAGAGGTAGATTTTCTTCAGATACTTCAACCGAAACAACATATCGTTATAGACTGAATACAGAAGTGGAGATGAAAATCCGGCTTATCTTTTAAGTCAGACATTAATGAGATTTGCAAAATGCTACTCTTCCCATTAACTGTTTTTAGAAAATAGATTATTAACAAAAATGTTATATTAACATGTAATGTATAAAGAGGTCCTGAGACCAAAAAGTTTGAGAAATACTACATTAAAAGTGATACAAAATAATTACAATTATGATAGATAAGGTAAATAAAATCTCAGAGTCACACTGCATGGCAATTAGTAATATGCATCTGGTAATAATTCAGGAAACAGTGTAATTCATGTTTAAAACCAGTAATAAGAAAAAATTTAATGAAGCAGCTGTACCTTGAATACTAACAAGCACATGCACATACAGAAGGTTTAATTCAAAGCTCTCAAAAATCATATACCTGATATGCCATTCCCAATAAATAAGGGAAATGCACCAAATTAATGTTTCCCATAAGCACCCAAAAAATCAACTTAGAAGTGAAAACCCTGCCCAGTGCAGTGGCTCATGCCTGTAATCCCAGTGACTCAAAAGACTGAGGCAGGAGGATTGCTCGAGTACAGGAGTTTGAGACCAGCTTAGGCTACACAGTGAGACCCACACTCGCCACCCCCGCAACCCTCTTAAAAAAAAGAAAAAAATTAGCTGAGTGCATTGACTAGTCATACCTCTAGTCCCAGCTACTTGGGAGGCTGAGGCAGGAGAATGGCTTCAGCCTAGGAATTCAAGGCTATAGGGAGCTATGATCATGCCACTGTACTAAACCTAGGCAAAAGAGCAAGACCTTATCTCTTAAAAAAAAAAAAAAAAGAAAGAAAGAAAAGAAAAAGAAAACATTACCCTTATTTAAGCTTCATTTATAATACTATACTTGCAGGACAGAACCATAACAAGGCAGATTATAAATTCTACAGTATCAGCTCAGTTTTCAAAACAACTGGCAATTTAACGTCTTTAAAGAGAATTTCCACAGCTGCACATTTTTATTCAAATACAAACGAATACATTCTAAGATGTGTGTTGATAAATGTTACCAAATTCAAGATTGAAAGTAAATAAAGCAGGCCACCACCAATTATCTCAGCTGCTACTTTATCTGGGGACTATGTCTTATGATAATATGTACAGTGGTTAACCAAGCGTCACTGAACACAGTACTGAACTAATCTGATTAGCCAAGAGAAAGTTAAAAAAATCATAAAAAATCATCTGTGCCAAAATAAAAATATAATGAACAAAAAACAAAGTGAGGAACAAAGGGATTTAATACCCATGCTACACCTCAAATGTCGCAGGAAAAATACTTTGAAGGGAGGATGTTTGAAGGCAGAAGAGCCATCCTATAAGTCACTAACAAGATATCTCACCCAAGAACCATTCTAAAAAGTACCTTTAGAATATCAGTAATTCTTAGAAAGAAACAAACAATTTCAACACGTTTGCTTTAGCAAGCCCATCCATTCTGTGCTCAATCCTCTACCATAGATGTACTCAATGCTATACTAGGCACCATGGAGATAAGCATGAGACATAATCCCCTGCTCACAAAGTTTAATTATGGGACAAAATGAGTAATATAAACTGCCACACAAGTCTAGATTGAGAAAGAATCAACAAAGGCTAGATCAGCAAAGGGAAGGATGACTATGACTATAAAAGACAAATCCCTGGCAGAGGAAAAAACGGTAAGGGATTCCAGCAGATAGCACTGGAAGAGGGTTGGAGATGATAGGTGGTGTTTGCAGAGGATCCCTTTGGATTAAGTGGTGTCCAGAAATGTGTATGTATGATTTCTGCTACAGAAATGACCAAATGAGGCAACTGACTGAATGTGAGACTAAGAGAAGGCTAAGAATTATAACAGAAGACAATAGAAGACATCCGAAGACAACAGAAGAATCCTATATCACTGACAGAAATAAGGATATATGGAGAATAAAGAACAGAGAAATGAATTTGATTTTCTGTCTTCTGGGTTTCAGGTGACAGGAAATCCAAGTGGCCTGCCTGTTAAGACAATTAAAGATATGGGACTGGACATCAGGTGAGAGACTAGACCTGTGTCATTGCTACCACTATGGTCCAAGCCTCTGTCACCTGTCCTCTGGATTACTGTAACAGTCTCCTGCTTCCACTCTTGACTCCCATTGTCTCTTCTCAACCTACCAGTCAGTGAGCCTCTAAAATGTAAACCAGATTATATCCCTATTCTGCTCAAAACTCTCCAGCAACTTCCCATTTCACTAAGAATAAAATCAAATCCTTATCATGCTTTACAAATCCCTCCATGATCTGCCACTGTCAACCCCCTTCCTCTCTGCCTAACAGCCTGCTACACCTCCCCTGCTCATCGACTGCACCCACACCAACCTCCTTGCTACTCCTTGAACACCCGGCTTACTCGACTTTAGGGCATTAGTGACTACAGTTCTCTCTCTGCCTTGAAAAGGCCTGGTTGGCTAACTAACCACATGGCTAACTCTTTCGTCTCCTTCGACACTGTTCAAACTTCACCTTCTCAATGAGGTTTCATCCTGACCAACCTATTTTAAATTCCAAGCCCCGCTCTCAAGCTAATACTCCTGATCCCACTTGTTTCCCAGAAAATGTATCACCTTCCAGCCAGCAATATAATTTACTTATGTTTGTTGTTTGTTGCCATGCCCTTTTACTATTAAATAAAATGTAAGCACCACAAGGGCTGAGCTTTTGCTCACTAAAGTATCCCGAGCCTAAAACAGGACCTGCAAAAAGTAGGCACCAGTATTAATTTACTGAATTAATGAACTGCTACAAAGGGATCAAAGATAATGGAAAATGGAAGCAAAAAAGTCACTGTGTTTCTATATCAGCTCTAACCCTGCCCATTTCCTACCTCAGTAATGGTCTCACCGTCCATTCTGATGCTCAAGCCGAAAGAAGCCTGGAAACCACTCTAGACTTCTCACTCTTCCAATTCCCCCACAGCCTATTCAACACCAAAAGCTGTCAAAATTACCTCTATCATCTGTAGAACACAACCCCTTTTTTCCACTCCCACTGCACCAATCCAGACTTTTTTCATCTCTAAACTAGACCATGAAGTCCACAACAGAGCTTTTTCGCTTTGATTGCACCAGGACTGTTTAATGGATTTTTAGATACAGCAGAGTGGGATAGGTAGGAAAATGCAAAGTAAAGAAGAATAGGATACTTGAAAGCTAGAAAAAGGGTGGCTTATGCTCGTCATCCCAGCACTTTGGGAGGCAAAGGCAAGAGGGTCACTGGAAGCCAGGAGTTTGAGACCCACCCCCCTAATTTTTTAAAGAATTATTCGTATCTGGGCACGGTGGCACACGCCTGTAGTCCCAGCTACTCAGGAGGATAAGGCAGAGGGATAACTTGAGCCCAGGAATTCAAGGTTACAGTGAGCTATGATGACATCACTGCACTCCAGCCTGGGTGACAGAGCAAGATCCTGTCTCTTAAAATAAGTAAACAAATAAGCAAACAAATAAATAAAAAAGAAAGAGCTTAGAAAAGCAATTTTTTATAATAAGTAGGTACAGTTCTATGTTTGAGGGAAAATATAAAAATATTTAAAATAATGCCTATTTCATTTGTATTTCAATATAAAATAAACAGCTTACTGATGATAAAATGGCCTAGTAGTGCACTTATGCTTTGGCAGGTTTGTGACCAACCAAGGTAACATTAGTGCTCTGTAGCTTTTGTTTTGCCGATCCCTGAGTCACCAATGAAAGCTAAGCTTTCCCGTCCTATAGAAAAGCATGCATATATACAACATAGATCCAGCATTTTAAATATGTCATGGCAATCTAGAGGCCCTACTAGATAGATGACTTCCTGAAGATCCAAGGAACCCACTTGTACAACTGCTGCTTTGACAACTAGAAATAGCAAATACATAAGACTCCTCAGAGAAGGAGATAAACTGTTAACAACTCTAGAGCTTTTTTTCTCTGTCATCCAAGCAATCAAGAAACATTTAATACAAAAATCTCTACCGGCTTAATTTTATCAAGTGATATATACCCATATTGAGCTAAAATGCATGTGCATGCCTTAAAATAAACTTGAAACCTAAAGTGTTTAAAATAAGATGTAATATTAATAGAAATAATAACAGCTAATCATTGAGCATTCAGTTTGTACCAAGCATTGTTCTAAGTGTTTTAAATATATTCATATTTATATATAAATGTAAATAATTATCCTCATTTCACAAATGAGGAAATTAAAGCACAGAAAGGTACAAAGAGAGTCAAGGGACAATGACACAAAACAGAAATAATTAATGAAGTCAAGAGCAAAAAATTCCATTATAATTTACACCATCTAAAAGCAACTTAGACCTGCATTTGTATTATCGCAGCTCTACAAAGCAAGAACATACTGTCCAAATTACGAGAATGATGACAATCTTGATCCTTTTCATATCCCTGCCAAAACAATCCTTATAAAACCACATTCACCGTGGAGTACCCTGTAACCGGAAATGTGAACATGAAATGCACACAACACTACAGGATTTAAAAGACGCAAAATGGAAGATTTTGAGGCTAACAAATGACAGCTTTCTAAATCACTGTCTTTGTATAAGTACCAGCAATAAATCATGCTTTGGAAAAGTTAGTCACTTAAGATATAAAAAATCTGAAACAGGATACCTTTTTCTACAAAGAAAGTTCAAGTTCAAACTTTTATCGAGGCTGTGCCTCCCTGGTAATGACCTTGGTGCCATGCCACTCCCACACCAGGGACAATCACAAAAGTAGAGAAAACAACACAGGTTCAGCAGGTCTTATTAGATCTCACCAATCGAATGACAAATTTCAGATTCTTTGCATATGCCTACACTATGCCCTCGACAATGTAGCATACAATAAATACTTGTTGAAGGGTTGAATCTTCTCCAGCATAAAATGGATATGTTAAAGATCTTGTTACGGTAACATTTTCTACCTCCTATAACACTACACTACATATTATTATAGCATCAAGTAATGCAGTAAAACCAATCCTTTATCTTAAACTACATGATCAAAAAGTTATATTAAATAATTTACCATTTTGTTAAGTCTACATCCAAGAAAAAAAAAGAACTAATTTCTAGATCAGTTTATGCAGCTACTGGATCCAAGACACCACAACAAATTTATCTGAGGATATTCCTTTTTTTAAACAATAATGCTCTTAACATACTATAATTTCTTACAGCTTTCTTTGAAATGTTTGATGAGATACAACAAAACTGATTTTTTCCTTCATATAACCAATCAACTTTTTGAATTAGATATGTGAAAATCAGCTCCATTAAACTGAGGTAGCCTGTTGCTTTAATAATAATATTCCAAATTCAGTGAAAGATAAAAATCAAGAAACAAGGAAAAGAAACATACTCATGCTGAGTGTATGCCACAAAAAGTTCCCCCTGTATTTAATTCAAAAATGGAAATACTTGCTCCGATTTATTGAACTGTTAAAATATCTCACTGCAAACACAATTTAAAAGTTATACACAGAACTTCTTGGAAGTGGATATCAATCAGAAGTTAATCTTTATGAAACAAAAAGGCTGCCTGGTATAGAAAGCACACAGAGCAAAAACTCAAGACTAAAATATTCCCTAATATTAAGCAGTATTTTTTAAAGTACAACTTATACTTACTGAACATCAATTTACCAAAACAAGCAAGAACGACCTTATCTTGGCAAAACTCAGAATACTGTTTCTTCAACATTTTAGAAGGCAGCTTGATACACCACATTCTTCCATCTGCTTTGTTCTATATCTTCGTACCCCAAATGTAAATTAAACCCTTCTCAAGTAATGGCCCAAATTCCATTAATCACAAGGAAATACAACGAGCAAAGCATGGTATGAGTAACAGAGGTAGACAAAATGATAGATGGAACAGCCTTGGCAATGACCTTAAAAAAGCAAACAGGAGTGTATACTGAGACAGAAAATCTATATAACATATACAGGAATCACATCAAATGATTCCATTCTCACTTACCTGATGAGCTCTCACTAAATACTGTTAATGTCTGTCCTCCAACACTTTGCAAGACAAATGGATGTTCTCTAGGTGTGCTGACTGAAGCTGGTTTTCCACCAATATCATGAATATTTGCAAGATCCTCATTCAAAGTAAATGACACCTAATAAACACAGTAACCAGAGCATATTACAAAAGACCTGTGTATTCAAAGAAACTGCAAAGAAATTTTGATTATAAATCAAATACTTTTTTTAAAAAATGTGAGCCTTTCCTAGTCATTTTATTATAAAAATCCTTAATACTTAGTCATAAAAAGAGAATCTAAGCTGTGTGGCACACACCTGTAATCCCAGCTATCAGGAGGCTAAGGCAGAAGGACTGCTTGAGCCCAGAAATTCGAGGCTGCAGTGCGCTATGATCACGCCTATGTATAGTCACTCCACACCAGCCTGTGCAACAAAGCAAGACCCTGTCTCTTTAAAAAAAAAGAAAGCATCTATTCCCAACTGTCAGAATAATGGGACTAATCTAACATTATAAAGAAGGACAGCTTTCAAATGTCTTCTCTGGTCTGTAGCTGAAGAACTCTTTCCAAAACAGGAATAAAAGTATTTTTCCCTAAGGTCTCTGAGGTCAAGGGATCATGTCTCATTACCCTTTTATCCTTAAGATCTGGAAAAGAGCCTGACACATAGAAGGAAAACAATATTTGCTGAATGAGTGAATATTTTAAGACTATTAAGAAAGCAATTGTACCTGAAAGGGGAGGAAAGTGAAAGGAAAGCTTTTTACTCTGAAAAGCTTCAGTGCTCCCATAAACAGAGGATATATTTCTTTTTTAAGTCTTAATGACTACTCTATGAGTACATAGTATACTGTTTCATTTTTGAATATTTTAACAAATACAACTAAATATTTATAAGGATAACTCAATAATAAGGTTTAGAATAAAAAGACATAGGCCAGGCGCGGTGGCTCACACCTGTAATCCTAGCACTCTGGGAGGCCGAGGCCGGCGGATTATTTGAGCTCAGGAGTTCGAAATCAGCCTGAGCAAGAGCGAGACCCCGTCTCTACCAAAAATAGAAAGAAATTAATCGGACAACTAAAAATATATAGAAAAAATTAGCCGGGCATGGTGGCGCATGCCTGTAGTCCCAGCTACTCGGGAGGCTGAGGCAGAAGGATCACTTGAGCCCGGGAGTTTGAGGTTGCCGCGAGCTAGGATGACGCCACGGCACTCTAGCCCGGGCAACACAGTGAGACTCTGTCTCAAAAAAAAAAAAGAATAAAAAGACATAGTTAAGTGTTCTTTCAAAATGATTTTTATTACATATCTGATCTCCCCAAAAGAACATCAAATTTTACATTAAAGAGTTTTATAAACATAAAATTACTGATCTCCCAACCACAAAGGAAGATCACGAAGTATTTATTAAATATCTCTCTACTATATGACAGGTACTATAAATGATGAGCTGGACTCAATGGGTCAAAATATAAAGTTCTCAAAAATCAAATGCTTTTGCCACACTGAAGTAATACTAAAGTTAAGTTATTACTAAAGTATTACTGAAGTCCTACTCAGTTTTGTAGTACTGAGACTGAGAGAGGGGATATTTAAGTTAAAGAAGAAAAATTCTGAGAATGAACTAGAAAAGAGTCCACTCATTGACAAGGGTGGCATTTATACCTTTATGTGTTCCTCACCGTCAGCCACTCATTTAATGTGGAGTTTTCCAAAATGCAAACAGTACCTTCTCTTTACTATTGCTGAAGAAAAGCAAAATAATCTCTTGTTTTAACTAAAAGTTTCATATAAATCATCTTACCTCAGTCCTTCCTTGATTCCTAAAGGAGAGGAAAGAAAATATTTAAAATTATTTAGATTCCACATTGTTCTCAAGTGCAAGAGCTAAAATAAATAATGCTACTTCATATTTACATAAAATATTACATTTACAGAGATTAATATTTACTCTTGGCTCCCTGCCATTGTCCTATTTGTAATCCTCTGGGAAAAAATAAACCCACATAATCACTCATGATTATTTTGATAGTAAGAGTTTGTGTTACTTAATGCTATTATAACCTATCCTAATTACATTTTGTCTAAATAATGATCTTATTATGATTATCTTTATTTCGGAGCATTTTTAGCATTCAGCAGCATGTGAATGCCTATTTAACACCAGATCTATACAGTACTTCAGTAAATTTTAGTATTTATTTTGTCTAGTTGAAGGTTTCATTTACCTAACAAAGTCTTAAAGACCAAAAGTTATTAAATTTAACAATTTTTTAAAGTTATAAGCAATTTTTCTCTATTATAAAAATAATATATGCCCATTATATAAATATTTTTAATACAGACAAGCAAAAAAGTTTTAAAATAGCCATAATTACACTGTTAAAATCTTGCAACAGTAAACAGCCTTCTTCATTACTTATATTTGAATTATGTTTTGAAATATTTTATTCTTTTTACAAATGTGGAATCAATGCACACGCACACCCTATGTAATAGCCTAATTTTTTAAAACACACATATATTTAATACCTACTATATGCAAAGTACTGAGTGTAAGGTTCCTGTTCCAAACAGCAGAAAACATAAAAGGTACATCCATAACTATTAAACAAGTTTTAATGTTCAATTAAGAGAGCCACAGTATGCCAGGATCAGATAAGAGGACACCATTTCTTCCATTTTAAGAGTTAAGGAATAGTTCAACGAAGAGGTAGCTCTGAGCTAAGCCTTGAAGGGTACTAGGATTGTATTAAACTAAGGTGGGGAAATACAGTATCAGAAGTAAATAGCTGAGCCTAAAGCCATGGAAGGTTCTGATGAAAAATAAGTGATCAGATTTGGCTGGGAAGGAGAAGCAAACTACAAAGGAGAACTGGGGTTAAATCATAGAAGATCTTGAATATCACAGTATAGAAGTATAGACTTTATTCTTTAGGCAATGGAGATCCACAGATATTGCTTGAACAAAAGAATAACAAGTACAAAGATGTGCTCCAGGAAATTTGTGCCAGAAAATATATAGAGAATGGACAAAAGGTGACCAGAGATATGAAGACCAGTTAGAAAACCATTGTTTCTCCATAACACAAAGTTTACTTCCAACCTGCCTTCATTCAGTTGCTTAGTCAATTGCTCATTGTATCCTTAAGAATCTACTATACACGCACTACACACTGTGCTAGGTGCATGGTACAATATGAGTGCGGGTACTTGTCCTCAAAGAGGTCCCAGTTTAATGAAAATAGATAGGGCCAATCCACAAACAACTACAAACAAGATAGTTATATCTTGCCATAATAACAAAAACTTTATGGCAGAGGTACAACATATTGTCATATTTAATAGAAATGCGTATTAGAAAGCCAGGAAAAGATGAACTGAGTGAGGGATGAAGTCAATAACATGGGGGCATTCCAGGCTAAGGGAAAAGCCAAAGTAAAAATTGGAAATGAGAATGTATCTAGCACATTCTTTCTGGCATCAATGAATGGAAGCCTGGAGTCAAGTGATAAAGAGTCTCTCAGGCCACACTAAGGAGTGCAGATTCTTAAGATTTGTTCACTGTAGGACCTCTCAGTCTTTCATGTATTAAAATGCAATGTCACGTCCTAAGTGTCTAAAAAAGAAATGAGAAAATTTTAAGATTCAACATAAAAATATGAATTTTCAGCTTCTCCTCCAAGAATTGAAGTTTTAGCAACAGTTGGTCCCCAGTTCAGCATGACAACAATCCCCTCAACATGCATTTGGGGCAGGCACTAAATTCACCACAGTCCCTTCCCTATCACTCCTGAATCTAGCTTCTAGAGGCATTTAATTCAGCTGCCTTTAAGACAGAGGTGCTGTAGACAAAGCAAAGGAAAAGACACAGAAGATATTTCCATAATGTTTACTGGATTGAACTAAGGCTAATGCAAAACGTCCACATAAAAAGTAATGAAGGCTTGAACCAGGTAGTGGTAGAACACGAGGAGGTCAATGTTAGAACTGAGAGAAGAGGAAATGACTGGAAGTGGACAGCATAGGAAAAAGGATGAATTAAAGATCATACTGACATTTCTGAGTCACGAGAAAATCACCCAGATGCAATCTAGGGAACACAGGAGGGGAGAACAACTCCATTTTCACACACACATAATTATAACAGCATCTTAACTGGAATGATAAGTGATTAATGAGCTCTGGATGAGTTAATATTCCATAAAAAAAAGTTAATCCTTGAAGACAAAACTTATTTTAAAAGGATGACAGATTCCCTTTCTTGATGTGTGAATGTATAAAGTACATGTGACATTTTCTTGTTCTGCATTACAACTATAATACAATCTTTGCTTGATGATCTGTGGTCAAAATTATAAACATCAACTATTGTACAATACACTAATATCTTCCAAAAATTAATGAAGTAAATATGTGACTATCCTTTCACTGAATTTCTCATAATGCTGTACACTTTCTCCTTCACTACTCTGAGCCGTTTCTTAACACCCCACAGCTATAGACTCCAGTTTCATTCCTCTTGTCTTTCAAAATTTTTACTAATCATGTCTTTCCTTTTTCTTACACTTTTTAACTATTAACACTTCTTGGATTTGACATCATTGGGGCCTGACGTAGTGGCACACACCTATATTCCCAGCTACTTGGGAGGCTAAGGCAAGAGGATAGCTTGAGCCCAGGAATTTGAGGTTGCAGTGAGCTACAATGACACCACTGCACTCTACCCAGGGTGACAGAGTGAGACTCTGTCTTAAAAAAGTAAAAAAATAAATATAATAAAATAAACATGCACTGAGAGGGACTCCTCCCTGTGGAGGTGCTGAGCTGGTCTGTTACTCCAATCGTGGGCTCTTTGGAATAAACAGTATTTACATCATCATCTTCATTCACACAGCTCTCTGTCTGAATTGCACTGTAATCAGCTGTGGCCTCAGCAGCATCTTCCACAAAGCTGGAAATGTCTAACTCTATGTCAGTAGAGAATTTGAAAGCCTGCATGTCCTTTATAATACACATCTGTGGTCAACTCTATGTCTGTAGTTGTCTCTAGGTCCATGTTCAAGTCTAGGTCAATGGTTAAATCTAGGTCCATAGTTAACACTAGATCAGCAGTGGATTCTAGTAGGTTAGTAGCAAGAGGAAAGTTACCGCTGGGGCACATAAGGCAGAAAAGATCAGGACCTTGTAAGCATGGTGCTGCCAGGGACGGCAGGAGGTTGACAATGGTGAGTAGGCAGGTCGGCAGGCCCTGGAGTGTCTGGAGCTATATATGTAACCACCACCTGATAATCAAATGCAGGAGACCACATGAGAACACTTAGGAAGTAAGTGAAAAGAGAGAGAAGAAAAGAACTAAAGACTGAGCCCTGGGGTCATATAACATTTATTTTATTTTATTTTATTTATTTATTTTTTTGAAACAGAGTCTGGCTCTGTTGCCCTGGCTAGAGTGCCGTGGCATCAGCCTAGCTCACAGCAACCTCAAACTCCTGGGCTCAAGTGATCCTCCTGCCTCAGCCTCCCGAGTAGCTGGGACTACAGGCATGTGCCACCATGCCTGGCTAATTTTTTCTCTATATGTATTTTCAGTTGTCCAGATAATTTCTTTCTATTTTTAGTAGAGACAGGTCTTGCTCTTGCTCAGGCTGGTCTTGAACTCCTGACCTTGAGCGATCCACCCGCCTCAGCCTCCCAGAGTGCTAGGATTACAGGCGTGAGCCCCCGTGCCCAGCCAACATTTAGAGACTGAGAAGATGAGGAGCTAACAATAGAGATTGAGAAGGAACAGCCAGTGAGAGAAGAAGAAAAAAGAGTGGTGTCTCAGAAGTGAAGTCAAAAAAAGTGTTTCAGGAAAGAAGTGATTGACTACGTCAAATTCTGTTGAAGGTCAAGTTAGAGGGCTCCTAGTTGACTCTTAGATTTGGGAATGTGGATGTGGCAGGCTGCAAAACAGGAACACAATTTCTTTGCAGCCACTCCCATCAAGAGGTAGTGTCCATTGTCACACTCTTGAATCTGGACTTGGACATGTGAGTTGCTTTGGCCAAAAGGACTTTAGTAAATTCGACACAAGCATAGCATATGTAAAGTGCTGGTGCACTGGGGCTTCTCCTCTCTTTTGCTACTAGGAACTCTTTCACCACCATATGAACAAGCATGCTGGAGATGAAATAAATGGCTGTTGCCCCAGCTGATTATCAAGCCAACTACCAGACACAAGTGAGGTCATCCTAGCCAGGAAGGCCAGCCAGGTCAGTCCCAACCAGAAACGATCCTCAGAATAATGAGCAAATAAAATGGTATTTGTTCAAAGCCACTAAGTTTTGCAGTGATTTGTTATGAAGCAAAAGCTAATTGATAAAGAGGAAGATATTGTTAATAGACAAGAGCAGTGTCAATTGAGTAGTAGGCATGGGAATCTGACTGGAGCTGGATTAAGAATGAATGATATTGTTAAAATGTCTATACTACCCAAAGCAATCTACAGATTCAATGCAATCTCTATCAAAATACTAATGACATTCCTCATAGAAATAGAAAAAACAATCCTAAACTTTGTATGGAAGCACAAAAGACCCCAATAGCCATAGCAATCTCAAGCAAAAAGCTGGCGGCAACACACTACCTGATTTCGGATTATACTACAAAGCTGTAGTAACCAAAATAGCAGGGTACTGGTATAAAAACAGACACATGGACCAATGGAACAAAAGAGAGAACCCAGAAATAAATCCACGCACTTACAGCCGACTCATTTTCAACAAAGGCATCAAGAACATATGTTGGGAGAAGGACTGTCTCTTTAATAACAGTGTTGGGTAAACTGGATGTTCATATGCATAAGAATGCAACTAAATCCCCATCTTTTACCATATACAAAAATCAACTCAAAATGGATTAAAGATTTAAATGTAAGACCTGAAACTACTAAAAGAAAACACTGGGGAAAGACATCAAGAGATTGGTCTGGGCAAAGATTTTTCAGGTAAGACCTCAAAAGCAGAGGCAACAAAAGCAAAAATTGGCAAAATGAATTACATGAACCTACAAAGCTTCTGTACAGCAAAGGAAACAATCAACAAAGAGACAATCCACAAAATGGAGCCAATATTTGCAAAATATCCATCTGACAAGGGATTAATAACTAGAATATGTAAGGAACTCAAATAACTTAATAGTAAAAAAACAAACTGATTTAAAAAATGGGCAAAAGACCAGAACAGACATTTCTGAAAAGAAGACATACAAATGGCAACAGGTATATAAAAAAATACTAATATCCCTAATCATCAGGGAAATGCAAATCAAAACCACAATAAGATATCATCTCTCCCTAGTGAGAATGGCTATTACAAAAAAGGCAAAAAATAACAAATGATGGCAAGGATGTGGAGAAAGGGAGAATGCTCATAAGCTGTTGGTGGGAATGTAAAGTAGTACAGCCACTATGGAGAATGGTATGGAGGTTCCTCAAAAAAACTACAAATAAAACTACCATATGATCCAGCAATCTCACTGCTGGGTATATAACCAAAAGAAAGGAAATCAGTATATCAAAGAGATAGCTGCACTGCTAAGTTTACTGAAGTACTATTTACAATAGCCAACATATGGAATCAATGTAATGTCTATTGACAAATGAATGGATAATAAAAATGTGGTATATGTACACAATGGAATATTATTCAGCCACAAAAAATGAAATCCTGTCATTTGCAGCAACATGGATGGAACTGGAGGTCATTATATTAAGTGAAATAAGCCAGGCATAGAAAGGCAAACATCACATGTTCTCACTCATACGTGGGAGCTAAAAAAGTGGATCTCATGTAGAGAGTAGAATGGTGGTTACCAGAGGCTGGGAAGGGATGGAAGGAGAGGGGATGAAGAGAAGTTGGTACTGGGGTACAAAAATACAGTTAAATAGAAGGAATATGCTCTAGTATTTAATAGCACACTAAGAAAATTATAGTTAATAATTTTTCATATATTTCAAAACATCTAGAAGACACGATTTGTAAGGCCCCCACATAAAGAAAAATGTTTGAGGTAATGGATATCCCCACTACCCTGATTCAATCATTACACTTATATAAGGATATCAAAATATCACATGTACCCCCAAAATGTGTACAGCTAATACATATCAATAAAAGAATGAATAGATGGAAAGAATGAAACACACCACCTCTGGCTGACATTAGGTGAGCTTTAGAGGCTTTCCTTTCTAACAAGGCCACTTCCTCAACCAGAAAACTATACTGTCACACTGTTTATTAGATGTTCCCTACTCACTTCCAAAGCCCCTATAAATAGATACAGTGGCACAGTGGCAAAATCCTACTGAAACACTTTCCTTGGTGCATACAGTTATACCCAATCCAAGCACACCTGCTCAGGAAGATTGGGGGGTAGGGCACTACATACTCTGCTGCTTCACTGCCATTAAATTTTACCAATAAACTTGATGTTATATTTATACCACCTGTCACCAGGGGTGTGGGTATTTGCATGTGTGTGTGAAAGCACATCTCCCTACGGGGCACCTAACCATCTCTTGACAAGCCTTGACATGTTCATTACTTCCTATTTTCAAGTAAATTCTGTCTGATCGAGAACTATAATCACATTTAAAAGCATCTGTAAAAATTTCAAAAAAAGACCTTTTAGAAATGTCAATAATATGTAAATAACTTACTTGGCAATCCGCAGCTTCCCAACTTCACCCCTTCCAGGGGCTTTAGCCCATTGCTGTGACAAATATTTAGGAACCTAAAAGGAAGTAAAACACTAATAAGACTGTGTTTTAGATGCTAACAGATCTTTTTAAACATAAAATGATACACTGCTTGTATTTTATTTTCCATCTCTAATAACTGATCATTGATTATCAAGTTCTCACTATATGTTCTGCACTATAAGGGATACTAAGACACAAAAGAAATGTCTTTAGTTCTCAAAGACCTTAAAGTCAATCTTGCTGGCAACACAAAACTAACACAGGTTGAATAATGTAACAATAATAAAGTGTTAATTTATATTCCCAAATAAGTCTAATAAAAGATCAGAGAAGAGAAAGGATACCAGAGAAGGCTTCTCAGAAGAAGATAACACTCTCACTAGAGTGTTAATATTATTCAGAGACACCACTGGATTTAAGATGATTTCAAAAGCCAAGTTTTATTATGCATAAGACTGTAACTACTATGATGAAGGAGCTACTAAAATAAAACGCATATTAAATGTAATAGCTAACATTTTTACAGATAGTACTACTTTTCTGACAGTGTTGTAAGCACTTTATTTATGTAGATTAACACATTTAATCTTCACATCTCTATGAAACCAGTACTATCAATTACCCCCATTTTACAGATGATGAACATGGGGCACCCAGGGATTATATAATTTACGCAAGGTTATATAATTAGTAAAGATGGTGCCAGGATTCAAACCCGGGTAGTCTGGCTCCAGGGTCTGTGTTCTTAACCAATACACTAAATCATGTCTGTAACTGGATACATGCAATCAGAAAATTTTTAATTTTCAAAAAAGAAAGGGAATAATATATGATGAATTCTTACTATGTACCTTACCTCATTTCTTCTAAGAAGTAGTTTGGACTCCAGAATCAGTATATATTATACCTTTAAGGTTATCCTATTAAGAGGAGTAAATGAAATACCACATATGAAGTATGAGACATAATGCCTTACCCAAAAGAAAGTACTCAATGAGTGTTAAGTGCCATTATTATTTCTCATTGTAATCTTGGAATGATAAAAGAATGCATAACTGAATCAGAGACAGTTGCCAAGCAAAAGAAGAAAAGAAAAAATTCTACCTAGCAAGATTTCATGTGCAAAAAACAACACCCACTTAACTATTAGTCAAATAAATTGCAGTACTTTAGTGCGGTAAAAATTCAGGAATAGAAGGGTCAAAAGAACACCCTGATACTATTTATTCAATTGTGTGTGCATTTTTCACACTAAAACTTACTGAACAACTACTATGTGTCCAGCAATATGGTGGCGGTTGGGAAAAGAGGAAGGGAGCCAAGAATGTCAGGTACCAGGCTAGACGTTTTACATTCATTATCCATTTAATCCTTCGAACCACCCTGAAAAATCACTGTCATTCTCTCATTCTACAGATGAGAAAACTGAGGCTCAGAGGGTTGAAATAACACAATTAGCCAGAGTCAGGCACAAGACTTGACTCCAGGTTGGTCTTTTGTTCTCTTTGCTATGCCCTGCTGCCTCTCATAAGAGTACACATGCTAAAGAAGGACATATGAAAGATCAAATGGAAAGAGGGTTTTGAAGATTCCACATCTTAAAATTTCATCCAAATAAGCTTAGATTTGGCAAACTCCTTACAGTAACTGTATCAACCCATTAGGTCTCCTTTGATTATGGGTGACAGAAAACCCACTTAAACATAAAGAGGATTTATTTACCCAAACGACTAAAACTTTCAGAGGCAGCTTTAAGGTGGCTTGATTTAGAGCTCAAATGATGTCACCAGGACTCTTTCACCATTTCTTATCTATTCTTTCCTCCATGTTGACTCAATTCTTTCACAGATTTCCCCCTCGTGTAGCCAGATGGAGCAGCACCTGGAAAGCAAGAGTCTCCTTCCCAAAAGTCTCAGGGAAAAATTTGTCTCTCACAGCACTAACTGGGGCAGGTGCCCTTCCTCGTATCACTGTGCCCAGAGACGAGATATTTTCACGAGCAAGCCCGAGTCAATCGTATTTTTGGGGAAGGGTGGTCAGCACCACTAAAATCACATAGACTGAAAAGGAGGAGCAGTAGTTTCCACAAGTAAAACCAAGGTGCTGTTACAATGTCAGAATAAGCAGATACTGGTTAGTCAAAGAAGCAAATGCCCACATTACCTGTTAGACACCCCACAGGGGTAGGAACCACATGTGGCCGTCTAGATTCCCAAGTGTGGCCCCTCAACAGAATCCAGGACCTCCTTATTATCAATAACTGTATCCTTCCATAATCTGTATTTCAACCAACCATTCTCATGACCATCTCATAACTTCCTAGCTCTGTCCTCAGTTCTTCCACTACAACAATTCTTCTACCCCTTCAATTCACTGGCTCTAATTAACATCTTCTCACTGTCCCCCATCTGCTATGTCCTCACTTCTCCCTTTAATGAAACCAGATTTCATGGTCCATCATTACAGTCATTCCCTTGCCCCTATCTCCCTCCATCATACTGGCCTGGCGGAACCTTAATCTTGATTAAAGGCAATCTCTACTTCATAGTAATTTATTTACCTACTTATTATTTTGTTTTATTGTGTTATGGCTCCTCTCCTCATAATTGTGCCTGAGCAGTTGAAGAAACGCTCACAATCATGATAACTGCTCTCACTTTAAATACATGGCTACGAACATCAAGCAAGCCCTTCCTGATGCCTGGCAAGTGAACTACATCTCCCCACTCCCTCACTCCAGATGATTCAAATGTTCTCTTCACTTCTCAAACCTACAACACCTCTTCCTTCCTCCTCCCTCTGTGACCTGACTCTTCCACTGAGAAAAGGCAAACAATCAAAAGAGAACTTCGAAATCTGCCACTTAGTCAGTTGGATCCTTTTACTCTGCTTTCCCCTTAAAACAATCACGAACTATGGCCAATCCCTCCACTTGTGCAATGAATTTCCTTCCCTGTTATCTAATTAAGGACATCTTTCCTTCAATTCTACCCTTTCTCTCCTCTATCCCCTTTTCTACTTAATCAATCCCATCAGAATAATAACAATAACGACAATAATAGCAGCTAACACAAAGTGCCACTACATGTGGCGGGAAGACTCTCAGATGGCCCCCAACAATCTCCACCTGCTGATATCATCCCCATCATCCACCTGCCTGTGTAATCCCTTCTCCGTAAGTATGAACAGGACCTGTGATTCACGGCAGAGGTGACAGGATGTCACGTCTCTGATTAGGTTACATAAGCTGGTGATCTCCATCTTGCTTCTCTCATTGCTTTCTCAGTTTGCACACTTTGATGAAGCAAGCTGCCATGCTAAGCTAGGAACTTAGACTCTCAGTCCAACAACCCTGCAGGAACTGAGTTCTGACAACCGCCACCTGGGCTTCCCCAGCCAAGACTTCAGATGAGAATCCATCTCTGACTGACACGTTGACTACAGCTTGTGAGAGACTCTGAAGCAGGAGAGCCAACTAAGCCGTGCCAGGAGTCCCAGCCCACAGCAACTGGGAAGTAATAAACGTGTGTTGTTTTAAGCTACTGAGTCTGTGGTAATAGGTTATATAGCAATAGATAGCTAACACATTAAGTAACAAGCATTCTTCTAAATGCTTGAAATAAAATTAACCATTTAATCCTCACATAATCCTATCACTACTTTCTCCACTTTACAAGTGAAGAAACTGAGGCATGGAGAGGTTTATTAATTTGCTCAAGATCAAGTACAGACAGGGCAGACTCTATAATCCTTTCCACCCACCGCCCCATTTCTCTGCCTCTCTTCAGAGCAAAACGCCTTGGGAGAGTTCTCTACATTTACTCCTCTGCCGCTTTGCTTTAAACTTACTCTAGACAGGCCCTCCTCCCTACCACACCACTGAAACTGACCACAGGGTTACTGAAGGTCTCCACATTGCCACGTCAATGTGTAGTCCTCATCTTACACACCTATCAACACTATTTGAGGACGAATTATTTCCTCTTCCAAACACTTTCTTCGCTTGGCTTCTGAGTCACCACATTCTCTTGATTTTCTTTCTACCTCTCTGAACTCGCCTTTTTGGTCTCCACATCTAGATTCTTATCTTCCTGGCCTCTTAACTTCAGCAGACCCTGGATTCAGTCCTCAGATCTCTCCTCTTCTCTATATACAATCAATCTTATGTAATCGCATCCCATCTCATAGCTTTAAATACCATCTGTATAATGACAATTCCCAAATTTATAACAAGCCCAGGCTCTCCCCCAAAGGCTCAACTTACATATCCAACTGCCCACTCAAACTCTCCACATGAATATTCAGTAAGCATTCTGACTTAAACTCTCCACACTAGAACTCATTTCTCCCTTACGAACCTGCTGCTCCTGAAATTTTCCACATCTCAGTAAAAGGCAACTCCATTCTCCCAAACACTCAGGGTGAAACCTTGGAGTCATCCTGAATGTCTCCTTTTTTCTTACAAGCAACTGACACATCCTGTCAATAACATCTTCAAATTATATCTGGACTCCAGCTCCTTCTCACCAATTCCAGAGTTACTATCCTAGTCCAAGCCATCATCATCTCTTAGTCACCATGCCATACGGCCTTTCTACAGCTACTGGCTTCCCATCCCACTCAGAATAAAAATCCTATAATGATGTCTAGATGATCCAGTCCCCTGCTATGCCATGGCCTCAGCTCCTACCACTTTCCCTCTCATTTTACTCAAACCACACGGACCTGTGAACACTCCCAGCACTGTCCCACCTACAGGCCCATTTGCTGTTATTTCTGCCTGGAAGACCCTTCCCACAGATATCTGCGTAAATTCCGTTCAGTTCCTGCTGAAGGACCACCTTATCAGTGAGGTCCTTTCCCACCCTATTTAAAATATTGTCACCAGTTACTTTCTAGACCCCTTACCTTGCTTTATCTTTCTTCGGAGCAGTCACCGCCTGTTATGTACGTATTTGTTTTTTGTCTGTTCGCCCTCCCCATTAGAATGTAATCCGCACAGCCAGAGCTTGCTCAGATTTCCCAAGACCAGAGAAAATTACGGAAAATAACTCAAGCACACCTCCCTTGACTCCCTAGGTTAGGTCAAGTCCATTGTTATTTACATCCACAGAACAGTATTCCTTACTTCAGGATCCTCCTTTGTAATTGTTTTCATTAGGACTAAAATTTGACTGACATCTGTCTCCTACAGTAGCCTATAAACCCTAGTTTATGGACAATGTCTGTTCTGTTCACTGTGACACACTCAGAGCCTCCCACAATGACTGCCAAGCACTGAAAGCTTGTTGGATGAATCAATCTGTCCATCCGTTCACTCAAGCTAGACAGAGTAATAAGGTCAACCCTGACTTTGAAGCCAAGAGACTAAGGTGAAATGAATACACACAACTCCCCTAAGCTGCTTTGCCAACCTTGCTTAACCAAATACCTAGCTGTCCAACTACTTACTGTCCAAAGCCCTTTTGTCTTTCTCCCAGAGTACAAATAAAGGGCACTAAAGTGGACACTGTGACATGACACCCACATTTCCCCATTAGGATTAAAGGCTTTATTTCCCCCAGCTGCTGGGAATGTGGCCAGCAGAGAGCCCTCAGCTGTTAGCCCTCTTTTGAAACTGCCTCCACTGAAGAGACCCCTTGCCCAAGGTCACACCCTCGTCCTGGGGCAAACCACATCCAATGACTGGTTGTCACAGCATATACCTTGCCCTAACTCAAGGCAACTCTGTAGGGCTCCTTGTGAAATCACCCTTGGCTTTCAAGGAGACCACATCACACCCTCTACCCAATCCTGTTTAAATCCTTTTCCTTTCATAGGTGCTGATCCCAAGAGTACTCCCTAATAAACCTCTGCACACTAATCTCCATCTCAGAATTAACTGCCCAGGGAACCCAATCTATGACAGGAACCACTTACTACCATGTTTTCTTTTTTCTTTTTCTTTTTTAAGAGACAAGGTCTCACTCTGTCACCCAAACTTGAGTTCAGCGGCTCCATCATAGCTCACTACAGCCTCGAACTCCTGGGCTCAAGTGAGCCTCCCAAGAAGCTAGGACTACAGGTGCACACCACCATACCCTGCTGACTTTTCTTACTTCTTTGTAGAGACAGGGTCTCACCATGTTGCTCAGGCTGGTCTTGGATTCCCAGCCTCAAGCGATCCTCCCACCTCAGCCTCCCAAAGTGCTAGGATTACAGGCATGAGCCACTGTGCCCAGCCTCCCAAGTTTTCTTGAAGATACAGAGCTGACAAGACCAAGGACAGAAAAATGACTCTCCAGGGAGACAACCCATTAAAGAAACCCATGGGGGAAAGACATTTTGTTGGCATAAGCTTTGTAGCCAAACAATTTGAATCATTGTTCCATGCTTAGGCAAAATAATCTCCCTAACCCTCAATTTTATCATATGAAAAATATAATTAGTAACTACACCATAGGTTTGCTTTGTAAAATACTTGGAACATAAGAAACGTAAATTCCTTGGCTGGGCGTGGTGGCTTATGCCTATAATCCTAGCACTCTGGGAGGCCGAGACAGGAGGATCACTTGAGGTCACGAGTTCAAGACCAGCCTGTGCAAGAGCAAGACCTCGTCTCTACTAAAAATAGAAACAAAAATAAGTCAGGCAACTGAAAATAGAAAAAATTAGCCAGGCACGGTGGCGCATGCCTGTAGTTCTAGCTACTCGGGAGGCTGAGGCAGGAGAATCACTTGAGCCCAGGAATTTGAGGTTGCTGTGAGCTAGGCTGACGCCATTGCACTTTAGCCCAGGCAACAGAGCGAGACTCTGTCTCAAAAACAACAACAACAACAAAAATGTAAGTTCCTTTTTCTCCTACTATCTGCAAGGCTTTAGAGTATCACCCATTCCAATTTCATCCCTTCTAGGTACATAGCTTTCTCTTTGGCCACCAATGTCCAAGTGCCTGCCTGTCTATGAAAAAATAAAAGCTGAGCTTGGTGGCAATAAAGCTGTTGAATGAAGGGATACCACATTCACAGGGAATGATGCCCATCCCTTCTGTCCTAATTCTCTCTTCCAACAAACATTAGTCAAAATGCTTATAAGAGGAAGGTTGACTGGGCTAGAAACATGTCTTTGTGTTGACTACAAAGCTGTGGGTTAGACCTAGTGCAGCTCTTGTCAATACCCCTACATTCCCACTACCCTGCCCAACAAAAGACTGCATTTCTTATCATTCAAGCCCCAGTGTGATATTGATTACTTACAAAAATTCCACCCCTAATAACCTTGCCAGCTTTACCCTCCTCTTCTTCTCCCCCATTTTGTACCTTATCCTCCAGCCAACCAGGATTTTTTCCATAAGTCTAAATATTAGAAGCTAAACAACAGAACTGCGCTAAATATTTTAAATATCATCCCATTTTTTAATGATTGGTGCAGAGTGTGTAGTAGCGGTGTGCCTGGTGGGTAACATAACAGTGGCATAAAATGAGCAATACAAACAGGGTAGTGCAAACTACAAGGAACTAGTTCCCTGGCGAGGTAAAAATTGTAGCTAATTATATGTTTTGGCAGGTGACAGCTGTTGTAAAGTGTTAAATCCAATCATGTCTACTATCTATGAAAACTTGTTTGGATTACCATTCTCTTGCAGATTTAAGATAGTCAAACTCCAGAAACAGCATTTCATTAGGCCAGAACAGCACAGGTCCTGGATATTCTGGTAAACAATCTACTACATTTGATTTTTCATAAACACACTCTGTTTCTCCCCACCCCTGCTGGGAAGTTTTATCTAATTAATCAACTCCATAGGCTCTTCTTAAATGTCACCTTCTCCATGAAATCGTCCCTATTATGGCCAAACATGAATTTTTTCCTGCTCGAAAGTCTCAGAGATCTTATATATACAGCTCTTACTGTATTTATACTGTTCTATACCTGTCTAATGATGGAATTAATTACATATGTACAAAATGACCCATAAACTCTGAGATACTCTAGGAAGAAACTCACAAATTTTGCAATAAAGATCAGAACTCAAGGCATTATTTATAATGGGAGACAGTAACGTAAAGAGAAAAGACCTGAAATCAATGTGTAGTTCCATTCACATATTCTGATTAGGTAAGAATAAAGATACACTTTCTAAGCAACAAGTTATATTTTAATATCACAAAAAGAAAGGTGAAAATGAAATAGACCACCACAATGTGATGCACTGCTTCATATAATTTATTCCTATATTTCAAAGATGAAAATCCAAGTGTGCTCAAGATACAAGTGTGGAAATCACAGTGCAAATGAAACAAGTTCAAATTATCTGACACGTGTACAAATCAAACCTCATTGCCTACTGGACTCCTTTAGAGCAGAAATAAAAGCTCTCAAATAAAGGGGAAACATGGATAGATTTTAGAACAAAGTATTTGCTAGCAATTCTCATCCTCTCTCAGAGATAAGGTTATCAGAGAACAAGAAATGGCAAGAAAGAGAAACTATCCAACACATCCCCTTCATACCCTGGAAAGACATATTTCCAAGTCTGTTCATTTCTTTGCTACATAAGATTAGAAAAAGAAATAATGCAAGCCAAGTTGATATGAGGAAGCAATGAGGTTACAAACAAAAAATAATCAAAACATCACAACTACTTTTTTAAAACAAGAACAAATTATTGGCTTGAGTTCTTTTTCTATGAGTTGAATTCTTTTCAGTAAAAGTTATCACCAAATCTGGACAACTTTTACCGAAAAAGTTTCCCTAACTCCTTAGGCTTCACTATCACATAACTACAATCCTGTGATAATTTTCTAATTCTGGCTCTGGTTACCCTCCCCTCTAATTTGCACTGCACACTGCCAGCTTATTTTTTTCTGAAGAAACTTTGGCATCCCTCCCTTACTCAAAACCCTCCAAAGGGTTCCTCACTTCCTATAAAGTTTGGGACATCTCCATTTCATGATATGACAATCTGAGTATACCATCCCAAACTTTTTTTTTTTTTTTGAGACAGAGTCTCACTCTGTTGCCCAGGCTAGAGTGCCATGACATCAGCCTAGCTCACAGCAACCTCAAACTCCTGGGCTCAAGCAATCCTACTGCCTCAGCCTCCCGAGTAGCTGGGACTAGAGGCATGCGCCACCATGTCCAGCTAATTTTATATATATATATATATATATATTTTTTTTTTTTTTTTAGTTGTCCAGCTAATTTCTTTCTATTTTTTTTTAGTAGATTCGGGGTCTCACTCTTGCTCAGGCTGGTCTCAAACTCCTGAGCTCAAACGATCCACCCGCCTTGGCCTCCCAGAGCGCTAGGATTACAGGGATGAGCCACCACGCCCAGCCTCATCCCAAACTTTCTTTACGCAGACCTTCTGCTCTAGGGTCTTCTGTTTTCCAGGATAGGATATACCATGATAAAATGCATTCTCAGTCTTGCATTTCTGTTCCACTCCCCATGGTATACTATATCTACTACCCATCCATATCCTGTAAGGCAAATATTTCTTTAGCATTTACTGTGTTCGAAGCACAAATGCATCATCTCAAGTCCCACCCCTTTTTCAAGCTCTTTCCTTCAATCTGCAAGGGAGATTTCTTCCTTAATGACTCTCCTCTATTTAACATACAGTTGGAGAGAAAAATGCCCATTTACTCCATCTTTTTAAGTAATACTGATATAGCTAGCTATAAGTCAAATGAGTGCCACAGACTAAGGCTAGGGTTGAAAAATGAGAGATCTTGCATTCATTCATGATATATTTGAATAATTACCGTGTGCCAAACACTATTCTAGGTTTGATAGGCAAAGATCCTGTTCTTACGGAATGTGATTGTGGGGTGGGGGGAAGAAGGTAACCAATACTGAACATATGAACACAGAATCACTTTACACTCTGACGAGTGCTTTGAAGAATACAATACAGGTTTGATGTGCTAGCAAATGATCATAGGAGAGCTATTTTAGAAAGGTGGACAGGAAGTACTTCTTAGATTTAATTAATGAGAACCATGTGATAAAAGTTAAATAAACGTAAAGCAACCAAAGGTCCCTATACTTTATTTGAGGTTCAAAGACTTTCATGATCACATTTTGAGTATGCATAAGTCTTATGAAACTGCCCTAAGAGACAACACTCCCCAGCATGAAAAAGTAAAGCACAAAAAAGTAAAGCCCACTACGGGCTAACCAAGGCTGCTGTCTTTACGTCTAAACATGCATTGATGGTCCGTTTCATGAGACCCAATAGTGCTCTAAAAGAACACTCCAGTCCAGTGGCATCTCCTTCCGTGAGTTCAGAGCTCTCTCAGCTCTTTTGAAAGCTTCATTAAGAACGATCAAACTAAGAGAGCGCTTAAGGGTACGCAGGGACCAGTTCTATCATACTTTCCGGCCGAAAAAACTGTACAGAAAGCAACTCAACTGCCTCACACAGACTCAGGACCAAACTCAGTTTCACCAAGAAAAGATCCAAGAAATTCTTCGATCTGGGGTAAAATTCGTCGCTCAAATCGGGAGACACCGAGACAGGGCCTCAGGAAAGCCAGGTCGTGGGGAAAGGAGATCTACTGCAGGCAGATTCAGACCATTAATTGGCTGAAAGACACTTTGCGTCCCTAATTTCGGCATCTTCAGAAAGACATAACAATGACTCCCGCCTTCCAAAATGTATGAAGCTCTTGCAAGACTGTAAAAGAACTTTAAGAGGCGCACGGAGTGGGATAATCTCAAGTTACGTGAACTACTTCTACTGGGAGAAGCGCAAGTGGGAGCCTAGCGAACATTAATTACCTTGACCAGCCACACTCCCGTGTTCTGTTTGGCGCCGGTCAGGTCGAGTTCTCCGCGCTCGGCCATGGGTCTGTCGCCACTTGAGGCGTGCGGGCCGGAGCAGCGGCCCCGGGGGCTGGGGTGCTGCGGTCCGAGCGTCCAGAGCACAGGGCGAGCCGCAAGGGGAAGCCAACCGCGATGAGCCGGCGCCCCTCACCTGCCAGGATACAGGAAACCTGGGGAAAGAGGAACACGCCGCTAGGTGCCGGGAACTGCGCCTGCGCACTGTACCGTCAGTACGGCGCGCTGTTGCAGACAAACTTCCTGTTTCGGCAATTTCTTGTGTGGGCGTGGCTACTGGTAATGGTTGTATGTGAGAGATTAAAACTTAGGATGGGATGAGGCAAAACGTCAGCAATCCGTTTAAAAAGCAATGTAGCAAGAGTAAGAAAAAGAGTGTCAAAAAGAAAAAATGCACGGGGCCCGGTGGCTCACACCTGTAATCCTAGCGCTCTGGGAGGCTGAGGTGGAGGACTGCTTGAGGCCAGGAGTGAGACCAGACTGAGCAAGAGCGAGACCTCCGTCTCTACTCAAAATACAGAGAAATTAGCCAGGCAATGAAAAATATATATAGAAAAAATTAGCCGGGCATGGTGGCGAGTGCTGGCAGTCCCAGCTACTCGGGAGGCTGAGGCAGGAGGATCCCTAGAGCCCAGGAGTTTCAGGTTGCAGTGAGCTAGGCTGACGCCACGGCACTCCAGCCCCAGGGGACAGAGCAAGACTCTGTCCCCCCAAAAAGGAAAAATGGGGTTCAGAGAGACAAAAGCTGTCAGTATATGCCAAACCTTAGCCAAGGAGAGAGAGACAATACTTGAAGGACATGGCCAGGGTAATAAATTGGCATTCTTGGCCCAAAGTCATTAGCACCAGTGGGCTCTGGGACCAGACTGAGTAGCCTGAGTATATTACAAACATGGGGTTTCTAGACCTGAAAAGAAAGCAGTGTCCTGTCCTGAGCTCTTCTGATTAAGCAAGCAGAGCACATCCCTTCCAGACTCCAAAACCCAGACATCAGTGAAGATGCGAACGTGTAACAGACAAACCTGATTGTTTAACTCCCCGGCTTAAACAGTTTCCTGTTTCTCTTCTTGCCTCTAGACTAAAATTCAGTCCTCTCTGCTTCTCAATTTGATCCCTCTCAATTTGAGACCCTTGCATCTCCTGCCACTCTCACCACCACGCACCCAACACACCAAACCCAGCAGACAGCCCTCAACATGCCAGGATCTTCCTCAGTCATTTCAGAGCCTCGTGCACACTCAATTCCCTTTTTTCAAATGTCCTCTTTTCCCCTTACCCTCACCTCTGTCCTCTGGTTGGCAAATTGCTACTTATGTTTCAAGACTAACAGAAATGTCACTTCCAGAAATGTCACTTCCTGCAAAACTTTTTTTTTTATTGAGACAGAATCTTGCGCTATCACCTAGGAAGAGTGCAGTGGCGTCATCGTAACTTGCTTAATTTTTTCTATTTTTATTAGAGACGGGGTCTCGCTCTTGCTCAGTCTGGTCTGTCTTGCTCAGGTTGCTCTCAAACTCCTGACCTCAAGTGATCACCGCCCCCCCTTCAGGCTCCCAGAGTGCTAGGATTACAGGCGTGAGCCAATGCGAGCACGCACCCGGCTGCCCTGCAAGACCTTTTATCAACTCCCCCAGAGGAAGTTCGTTTTTCTTCACATCACAGTGTGTGATACTTAGCACACTGCGCTATAATGTACGTATTTACATGTCTGCCTTTGCTCTCTAGACTATGCACTCCTCCTGGGTGGAAACAGTACTTTTCCGCCCCAGCTTTATTGAGGTACAATTGACAAATAAAAAATAATGCTTTATTCATTTTATATCTAGTACAGTGTTTGACACATTGTCAGATTTCAGCAGGCTTTGGTTGAATGAATATTCACTGAAGAGAAACAAACAGTAAGGTAATGTAAGAACGGCAAGTAACATTGAATCACACATCAGAGCCACGCACAAAATTGAGCAAATTCCATGTGTGTGCAACGCAGGGCCAGGCAAAGCTGTCCAGGACTCTGAGACCAGCTGGCAAAACTAATAGGAAAGATGGGAGAGACCAGGCATGTGTTGAAAATTAAGGTTTTATTTTTGTGTAACAGCTTGGGAAATGGCCTAAAATATATAAAGGGCAAGCGTATGCCGGGAACTGCTTTAAGCTTTAATCAAGTAACGGGAATAAATTAAAATATGGTGCTTTAAGCTTTAATCAAGTAGCAGGAATAAATTAAAATATGAGACCATGAAAGAAGGGAAGTAAAGTAGCCTAGAGCCCACCCATCCCCTTGCAATGCACTTTAGAGTAAAGGATTAGGACCTTGGCCTTGATCTCTGGGTCATGGGAGGCATTAAACTGTGTGTGTGTGTGTGTGTCTACAGAGATTGGGAGAAAACAATGATTGAAGAAAAGGCTGGAGAAGAAAGGAAAAGTGAAGATTTAAAAATGACTATATAGGAAAAAA
>RJWJ010018003.1:0-32183 GCA_004363605.1 Indri indri
CTTATTGGCCATTTGTATATCTGTTCAGATCCTTTGCCCATTTAAAAAAATTGGGTTATCTGTCCCTTTACTGTTGAGTTGTAAGGCTTCTTAATGTATTCTAGATACAAGTCTCTTATAAGGTATATGACTTGCAAAATTTTTCTTTCATTCTGTGGTTGTCTTTTTGCCTTCTTGATAGTGTCTTTGATGCACAAAATTTTTCAGTTTTGGTGAAGTCTAATTTATCTAATTTTAATTTTGTTGCTTGTACCTCTGCTGTCACATCTAAGAATCCACTGCCAAGCCTGAGGTAATGATGATTTACTCCTATGCTTTCTTCTAAAGATTTTATAGTTTTGCCTCTTATATTTTGGTCTCTGATCCACTCTGAATTAATTTTTGTATATGGTGTTTGGGTAGAGGTCCAGCCTCATTCCTTTGCATGTGGCTATCCAGCTGTCCCAGTACCATTTGTTGAAGACCATTCTTTCGCCATTGAATGGCTTTGGCACCTTGGTTGAAAATCAGTTGACCATAGACACATGGGTTTAGTTCTGGACTCCCAATTCTGTTCATTGGTCTATATGTCTGTTCTTATGCCAGTCCCACACTATCTTGATTTTTGTTGCTTTGTAGTAAGTTTTGAAATCTGGAATTGTGTGTCCTCCAACTTTGTCCCTCTTTTTCAAGATTGTTTTGGCTCTTCTGGCTGGGTCCCTTGCAATTCCATATGAATTAAAAAAATCAGTTTGTCAATGGCTACAAAGAAGCTGGTTGGAATTCTGATAGGGATTGCATTGAATCTGTAGATCAATTTGGGAAGTATTATAATCTTGCCAAATTAAATCTTCCATTTCATGAACATGAGAAGCTTTTCCATTCATTTAGATCTTCTTTAACTTCTTTCAATGATTTTTTTATAATTTTTAGAGTGTCAGCTTTACACTTTTTGTTAAATTTATTTCTATCTTATTTTTAATGCTATTATAAATGGAACTATTCTCTTATTTTCATTTTCAGATTATTCATTGTAAGTGTACAGAAGAAAATTATTTTTCATATATTGATCTTGTATCCTGCAATTGTTCTGAGCTTGTTTATTAGCTCTAACAGTTTTTTAGTGAAATCCTTATTATTGTCTACGTACACTATCATGTTATCTGCAAATAGAGGTAGTTTTACTTCTTTCTTTCTAGTGTGGATGCTGTTTATTTCTTTTTCTTGCCCAACTTCTCTGGCTAAAACCTCCAGTACAATGTTGAATGAAAGTGAGGAGAGCAGACCTCCTTGTCTTGCTCCTGATCTTAATAGTGAAAGCATTCGGTCTTTCACTATTAGGTCAGTATGATGTTAGCTGTGGGTTTTTTTGGTAAACACCCTTTACCAGGCTGACAAAGCTTCCTTCTATTTGTAATATTTTTAGTTTTTTTTTTTTAATCATGAAAGGGTGTCAGCTTTTGTCAAATGTTTTTTCTTCATCTATCGAGATGATAATGTAGTTTTTATTTTTTATTCTATTGATATGTATTACATTAATTGATTTTCAGATGTTAAATGAACCTTGCATTTTTGGGGTAAATCCCACTTTATCTTGGTGTGTAATCTTTTTTATATGTTGCTGGATTCTTTTTTCTTTTTTTGAGACAGGGTCTTGCTCTGTTGCTCAGGCTGGAGTGCAGTGGCGTCATCATAGCTCACTGCAACCTCAAACTCCTGGGCTCAAGTGATCCTCCTGCCTCAGTCTCCTGAGTAGCTGAGACTACAGGCACATGCCACCCTGCCCAGCTAATTATATGAGGCGGGGTTCTGTCTGCTCGTATTTTGTTGAGAATTTTTGCCTCCCTATTTATAAGAGATATTGGTCTGTAGTTTTCTTGTGATATCTTTGTCTGCTCTGGGTATCAGGGTAATACTGGCCTCACAGAATAAATTGGGAAACATTGTTTCCTTTCCTGTTTTTTGGAAATTTGTGAAGATTTTGTATTTATTTTTTAAATGTTTGGTAGAATTCACCAGTGAAGCCTTCTGGGCCTGGGCTTTTTCTTTGTGGGTAGTTTTTTTTTTTTTTAATTACTAATTCATTTTCTTTGCTTGTTATTAGTCTGTTTAGATTGTCTACTCCTTCTTGAGTCAGTTTCATTAGTTGGTATCTGTCTAGGAATTTATCTATTTCATCTAAGGTATCTAATTTATAAGCATGCACCTCACCTTCACTCTTTTTTCTATATAATCCATTCTCCAGAGGTTATCCAGAGTGACTTGTAAAAAAATGCAAATCTGATCATGACACACCCCTGCTTATAGCTCTTGCATGGCCTCCCTGCCCTTAGGATACAGACCCATGTCCTCAGCGCTGCCTGTGAGGCCTGGCACAGCCTGGCCTCTCTCCTGTCCGGGCTTGTTACCCTCACAGAGCTGTTCTCTCCTTCGTTCCAGCCACACGGAACTATCTGCAGCTCCTGAACATACCACGTGTCACAGGTGCTGTTTCCTGTGCCAGGATCAATTCCTCTGGGGAACTTGTGCTTCCTCTTCATGGCCCAGATGAAAATGTCACTTTCTCTGGAAAACTTTCCTGCCCCAACTCCTGTTCAAGTGTTCCCTGGGTCCCCTCTGTCTCTTAGAGCACATCCACTGTATTTTGTTGTTTACATATCTGTCACCCCACAGAGGCATCCTTGTTTACATATCTGTCCCCATCAGCGACACTTTTTAATCCCCACACGCTGGACCTGGCAATATCCCTGCAGTGAATGTGGCTCTGAGATGACGTTTTATTCTAGCAAATTCCATCTCCTCCATCCTACATAGCCTCCATTTATTCCAGTTAATTTCTTCCTTTTAAATTCATCCCCGCACTCCAATCATTCAAGTCTTTTCAGAATGCAGACTCTGATCATCACCTCCCCATCCTGCATTGGAGCACAGTGATGTCAGTGACACGTGCTAAGCACTGACTGTGGCCCAGGCCAGCAGTGAAAGACAGGCCTGTGCGATCTCATCCAACACCAACAGCAATGAGGTCATTATCGCTAACCCCACTTTTCAGAGGAGAGAACTGAAGCTCAGGTCGTGAGTGATATAGCAGAGACTTGGACACATGTCTGTGACCCCAGAATCCGTACTCTGGCCATACAGTGTTAGACCTTCTTTGATTTCATCTGGTTCACTGAAAAAATGTGTGAGACACACTAGTCTTATTTCTAAAGGACCAGGGGGAGAGAAATCTGAGGCCAGCCATGAGCCACCCAAAGGGCAGGAAGCCTGGAGGCCACACCGCATGGGGCATCGTGGGGCTAACTCTCAGGACAGGGAGCGAGAGCCCAGGAGAGGAGCACCTCCCGGAGCACTGTCACACCCTGAGCCAGGCAAAGGAGTCCCAGCATGGTTGGCTGCAGTTGGGAGCGGCCTCTGCCCTACTCTCCCTTTTGGGCTCACAAGCTGGGCAGTCGGGTGGCTGCCTGGAGCATAAGGAAAAGGACAGGAGCATGAGGAGCTCAAGACGGGCCAGACTCTGGTGCCGAGGTGCCAGTCTGAGTGAGGCTGGGCTGCAGCCGGTCCTGGCGTGGACTGCTTGGACAGAGCAAGGGACCCCAGGATGGCAACACCTAGAGATTCAGGGAGACACATTGGTGACGGAGGCTGGAGAGCAGGGCGGGACCAGGGGAAATTGGACTTCTGATTAAGACAGAGGTGAGGGAGGGCAAGCAGTGCAGGTGTAAAATGGGTCTTCCAGAACATCTCCCATCCTGGAGAGGGAACCTCAACAGAGGGCTTGGGCCTCAGAGAGCATAACTAATGACAGTGTTTCTTTTCCTGGAAGGACCAGTTTCTCTCTCTTGGGCTTAATTCCCACCCTGCCCCCAGGCCCTCCCACCCCAACCCACTACTGACTAGTAGGAAAAGACAGACATTGGATGGAGCTTCTCAGAGCATTTATTTTTTTCTGAATACCAGGGAGGGAGTGGGGAGTAGCTGAACAGGGTGTGCTAGCAGTGTATCTGCTGGCTTGGACGACGGGGCGGGGGCGGGGGCTCACATGTGGGGCACAGTGGGATGGGGAGCACACCTGTAGGACAGCTGAACTAGAAGGAAGGGTGCCCGGGGTAGCTACGAGGGCAGCTGCAGGGGACGAGGGAGCAACTGCAAAGCATGGGACCCAATTCCCCTAAACCCACCCCCTCCTTGGATCCCCTCTTTTCACCCTTAAGTTAAAAAAAAGTCCTTGAGGCAGCTTAGGTCAGAGGCTGTCAGGGTCAGAAGTCACAGGGTGGAGTGCAGAGTGCTCCGGCCAGCAGAGCCAGGTTCTAGCTGGATGGCGGCTCAGGCCTCTTCAGCCGTGGCATCAATGCCCGCATAAGTGAAGTTCTCGAACAGCGACATGTTCACATAGGCCTGGGGGCAGAGCGAACTTTAGTGGGGGCCATGGATGAAGGATCATTTGGCCTCAAGCTCCTTGACTTTAATGCAGCTGGGGCATTTGAACTGACATGATTTGTTCCGGAGACTCAAGATGGCCCCATGGCCAAGGGTGGCCCTTACCAGCCCAGGGCAGTGTGGGCATCAGACACAGCTGGGCGTCTCAGGTGAGAGGCCCTTGACACCATTGTTAGAGCAGGGTTTTCACGCATTCATCTAGTGAACTGTTTGCTTGTACATTAATTAATTCATTCATTTACTCATTCATCTAGTCAAAGGCTATTATTGATGATTCACTCATTTGTATGGTTATTTGATTGTTCCTTCATTCTTAAGATAGTTATTTAGTCATTGATTCATTCATATGAAGAACTCTTCATATTTACTGATTTTGATATATTTTTCATTTCTATTTATTTGATAGTTCATTTATTCACATGATTCAGTTACTGAATTATGTATTTACTGATGTAGTTATTGCATCATCCATCCACTAATTCCACTCATTCATTCATGTAGTTACTGCATCATCCATCCACTAATTCCATCCATTCATTCATACAGTTACTGTATCATCCATCCACTAATTCCACTCATTCATTCATAAGTTACTGTATCATCCATCCATCCTACTGTCAAACCCAGCAAGGGCTGGAGAGGCGGGCTGCATCCTGGGGCTCAGCCCCGCATGGTGACAGCCCCCGCTGAGGGAGTCTGGGCAGGCAGTGTGGCTGGCACCTATGAGAGGGCACTCAGGGGAGCCTCAGCCCCCACCCAAGCCTCCTCACCTTCCTGGCTTCCAGCATGCGGCCCAACTGCAGTGCGATCTGGGCAAAGGGGGGTCGCTCATACGGACGGTCCCGCCAGCACTGACGCATCAGCTCGTACCTGCGGACAGGGGCATTGCTGAGATGAGGGGTCAGGGCCAACTGGGGTGATGGGGTCACAGGGCTCGAAGTTGAGGTCACTCATCATGGAGATGGGGTCACAGAGATCGAGGCTGAGGTGACTCACACTTCATCGTCACAGTTTCGAGGCTGCTCCATGCGGTAGCCCTGAGGCAGCTTTTCATAGAGCTCAGCACAGGTCATACCACAGTAGGGCGTGCCTCCTGCAGGAGGGGACAAGGCTCTCTCAGTGCAGGGCCCCACGTGGGTAAGGTGGGGGCACTCTGGGGAATGGGGGTTGGGGACTCACCAAGGCTCACTATCTCCCAGAGAAGGACCCCAAATGACCAGCTGAAATGAGAAGGACACCCTCAGTTACCTTCCAGACCCCGGAAGTTTAGTCTCCACCTACCTGAGATGTGCAGCCCCTCCCAGGCCCTGCGTGTGGCTGGCTACTCTGCGAGTGCCTGGCAGAGAGCGCCTGTTGTCTCTGCTCCCCTGAGCTCCTGCACGGTCTCCCACGCCCAGGCTCAACATAATTATAGCCAACATTTTTCCGAGCACTTACTATGGTCCAGGCATTGATCATTTACTATATATTTTAGTTCATTTAACCCTCATACCAACCCTGTGATATAAGTTCTATTATTATCCCCATTTTACAGATGGGGACACTGAGGCACTGAGAGGTTAGCTAGCTGGCCCAAGATCACACAGCTAGTAAGTGGCAGAGCAGGGATCCAAACCCAGGCAGTCTGGCTCAAACCCAGTTAAGTCTGCTCTTAACTGCCTCTCACACTGTAATCACCTCTGGGTAGGTGTGCATCAGACCTGAGACCAGGGAGAGAGTTCAAGTGGGTGGAGGGGATCTAGGGAGTCCTAGGGCAGAAGCAGGAAGTAGGTGCGTGATGGTCAGAGGGGCAGTGAGTGTGGGGGACAGTGAGCTGGGCAGGCCAGGACAAAGGGCTTGGGGCAAGGGGCAGAGTGGTTCAGAGTCAGGGCTGAAAGGTCGGGCAGGTTCAGACAGAGACGGACATCCCTGGTGGGGGCGGGGGGAGTGTGCCAAGATGGCCACCTGAGGGTGGGGAGTCCTGGGGTCATACTCTGGTAAGATCCTCAGGTGGGCATGACCTTGCCCTTCAGAGGGGAAGGCGAGAGCACTTCTTTAGTGGTCTCTCCATCTATGCCCGGAATTATCCACAAGTGTTCCCAAACCTCTCCAACGCACCCCCTGTCTCTTACGCAAACACAATCCTAACCTACCCCTACCCCAATCCTACCCCTGAAACACCTTCCAAGACAAAACCTCCTTCCAGCTAGCCCCGCCACCTTCCCACTAAGATGCTGGGCACTGCCAAGGTATACTCCAGACACACCTACGTTACACCCGGAACACACCCTGCGGATGCCATGTCATGCCTTAGACTACCTGAGCCATTTCTGAGATGTGTCTGGGTTATGCCTGCGTGACCCTTGGGGGCCAGGCCCCCCGATCCCCTCCCTTTCCACACTCACACATCACTCTTCGTGGTATAGACGCTGTAGTTCAGAGACTCGATGGCCATCCAGCGCACGGGGAGGCGCCCCTGGCAGAGAGTGGGTTTGAGGGGTCGGGCGTGGAGGAAGGGCCTGTTTGGGGGTTCTGGGGGGCAGGGCTGGGTCCAGGCCCTGAGGGGGAGGGTCGAATGATACTTACCATCGTCTTCTTCACATAAACCTCCTCCCCCCGAGAAAGGCCAAAGTCTGCAATCTTGGAGGCCAGGTTCTCTCCGACCAGCACATTTCGGGCAGCCAGGTCCCTGTGGATGAACTGCAGGCAAGGTCAGAAGTCAGAGAAGACTGGGGGATGAGGAAGCCCGTGACACTGGGGCCAGTCAGGGGACTGGTCCCACCGTCAAGTCTTCATGGGCGCCCTGACGCCTGTAGTGCCCCTTCCTCTTCTCCGACCCACCTGGGCCTCAATCCTAGATCAGCCGACTCCTGTCTGAGAAAAATCGGTGCTGGCCCTCATGCCCTCCTCCCAGGGCCATGGCCAAGCTTGGGCTGTATCCCTCTTCCTGGGACGACTGTGGCCACATGGCACCTTCCCCTCTTGCCGTCTCCCCACCCCCTTTCTCCCACCCTCCTGCCCCCCTCGGTCCCGCACCCTCCTCAGAGGCCTCTCTCCATCAACTGCGCCCTCGGCACTGGCCCTTCCCCTCTGCTTTCAACGATACTCAAAGCCTTACTATCCTTAAAATGCCTTGTGTCCCCCTGGGCAGTTGTCCCTTTCTTGCACTCAGGCAGAGTATCCTCAGCCCCGGGTGTGGGTCTCCACCCGTCCCGCTGCCTGGTGGATCTCACTGCCCCCTCGCCATCAGGCACCATCTGCAGGGTGACAGCCGCAGACCGCTGCTGCAGCCTGGGCCTCTCTCCTGGGTGCTGGGCTGGCACCTGCAGCTGCTCACTCCACACCCCTCCGGACCTGCCTCTCACCCTTGCTCCTTCCTTGCTGCACTTGTACTCGCCTCCCCCAGGGCCAGGAACGGGGGGCCACATCCTTCCTTCTCACTGTTCCTCAATCCCCGCATCCAACCCCAGCCGGCTGACTGGCAGCCTTCCCCGGCCCCTCCATCACCCGCCCCGCTCACACACCTGCTTCTCACTCAGGTACTGCATGCCGTTGGCAGCGTCGCTGGCGAAACGCAGCAGCTGCCGGGAGCTGAGGGTGGAGGCCGTGCCGTGCTCTCGCGCAAAAGCTGGGTCAGTCTCCAGGACCCGGCTCTTCCGCAGGAAATCTAGCAGGTTCCCGTAGGGGGCATACTCAATAGCGATGTACAAGTAACCTGGGAGGGGAGGATTTAGATACAGGCTGCCTGGGCTGGGAGCAGGTGCCCAACGAGAATAGACAGGAAGCCTGATGCACGAGGGAGAACTGAGGTGGACGTGCAGGTCACCTGCAGCGCCCAGCAAGCTACAGATGTGGCGGAGGTGATGGCCAATGGTAGGCGTTTGGAAGGAGGAGTAGGCGCTGAGTTGGGAGCTCACCTCGGTTCTCACAGGCCCCCAAGAGGTTGATGATGTTGGGGTGATGCCCCAATTTGCACAGAACTTCCAGTTCTCCCGCGAAGTCACGATGGTCATTTTCAGAGGCATACTCTGTAAAAAGTCCAATATCACTTTTGCCAGAAATAACTCTGGAGAAAGGGCATGGGCTGGTGAAGGCGGGGGACCAATTGCTAGAGGGAGCCGGGGGGGCCTGGGATCTGTGGGACAAAGGAGAGGGCCAGGGTTGTGTCAGGGAACCCCTGGGGGACCTTTCAGCATCTTGATGGCTGCGTTCATCTTGAGCCCATCCTTCTTGATCATGGCCCGGATGACCTGGCCGAAGTTCCCCTCCCCGATGAGGTCCTCGAAGGTGATGTCCTCCCACTCCAGCACTGGGTAGCTCAGGGGCTCGGGCTGCGGTTTTGGCCGCCGGGTCAGTGTCAAGGTCCCTGAGCTGAACTGCAGGATGGTTTCCTCGCCCTTCACAGGATGAGATAAGTGGGTAGACAGTCCACGCAAGAGACGTGGGGGCAGGACAGGGCCAGATGGCACACAAAGAGGTTCCAGTGGTTAGACAAATGGACAGAGGGTGCCCTGGTGGTCAGCCAGGGACAGACGCTGGCACAGAATCTCAGGTGGTAGAGCCACAGGTGGGCCACTGGGTGGACAGATGTCCATGGAGAGAAAGGCAGAGCTGCAGCCTGGGGATCTGGTGTGTGGGGCTCTGGAAGGCAGAAGGAGGGCTTGTAGGTAACCTTGCTAGGAGCCACGAGGGAAGGAGGATATTTCTAACATTTAAAACAGAAAAGGACTGGGGTGAGCTGCACAGCAGGGAGTGCCCCACCACTGTACTAATCCCACAGCTAGGCTTCTTTGTCACCAGGGAGGCTCTGGAGAGGATCCCAGCCTTGGGCTGGCTGAGGTACGTTTACTGAGCACCTAACACATGCTAA
This sequence comes from Indri indri, assembly GCA_004363605.1. Classification (NCBI taxonomy): domain Eukaryota; kingdom Metazoa; phylum Chordata; class Mammalia; order Primates; family Indriidae; genus Indri; species Indri indri. The sequence continues at coordinate 9,269 of RJWJ010018003.1, forward strand.
GCCCTGAGTGGCTGGGAGTCAGTGGAGGGCTCTTCTTCTCCACAGTAACAGAATTAGAGATTACCCTTGTACACACATTTGGTGTCTATCCACAGCTCTAAAGCCAGGCCAGGACATGAATACAAAGAAGAATGTCCAGTTCCCTCAGCTGAGTAGGAGGTGGGCTACCTGGGCAGGGCTGAGGGCAGGAAAAGGAAAAAGGAGCTGGAAGAGGGGTGGAGGTGGGCCTCGTGGTGGGGCTGCCTAAGTGCACCGAAGCCCAGTCTGACAGGCAAGGGCCGAGGACATGGCGCACACGGATTTGCATGAGGCATGGACAGCTGAAAGCACACACCAGAGTGCACCTGCGTGTTCTTATGGCAGCGCCGTATGTAGGTGCATCCATGCATAGGTACGTGTACACGCGTGAGCAGGGAGGTGCACAGAGACACACTGCATCCAGGACACACGCATATACACAGGGGTCCCCACAAGGGGACACACACATGCCCGGGTTATGATGATATGTGGCTGCCTTCCCACCTCCTGCCCTCAACATTGGTCCCCAACCCCCGCCCCCACCACAGCAGTGGCGGCTTTCTGTGTGCGCTGACCTCAGAGGAAGGGCCGACACAGCCTGGAACAAAGAGGCCAATTGAATCTCTGAGTGGACTTTTTTAAAGGCACAGCAGAGACACCAGCCCTGGACACTAGGCTTTCTATCACAAGGATCAGCCCTTGAGAAAGAAGAGGCCTTTATTATTTTTTTTAAATGCCAAAGCTTGCCTCTAAATATCAAGAGTTCAGGCCTGAAGGACCAAGGGTAGAGTTCAGGTGGCGAGTGACAACAGTGAGGGAGATCCCAGAGGAGACAGGACCTGGGGTGGGAGGCCAGATGGGAGGGTGTGACAAGATGAGGGGACGTTGGATCCCCTCCTCCCACCTCTAAGTGTTGGCCTGAGGGCTGGATGGGCGTGGGCTACAGCAGGATGGAAAACTCTGGCAGGTTTACAGGGCAGCCAGGAAGAGTGGAGGCTGGTGATCTTTTCTCAGGGCAGTGGCGAGGCTGTCGGCCTCACACAATTCCAGAGCGGCAGGAACAGTCGTCTGAGGGGTTGTGGCAAGGGGTCCGAGGGCCACAGAACATGCTGCCCTCCGCAGGGTATGTGGAAGCCCCCAGAGTTCCTGCGTTTCCCAAAGGAAGCCCTGGGATTTGCAAGGATAGGGGTTGGATAAGGAGCTCACGGCACGAGTGGCCTATTGGCAGGAGGCCACAGCAGGGCTGGGGACATCTGCCAGGGATGTGTGTAGACAGAGGCTGGCTCCCAGGTTTTCGAGGGCCTGCAAGGACAGAGGCCAGCATGGACCCAGGTGCCCCTCCGTGGTATCACTGTGCTACCTGGGCTTAGGTCACCCCTAGGGAGAAGGAAGGAGGAGAGGAAAACCCAAGTCCAAGAGTCTAAGCCTGGAACGGGCCCTGGCGAAATATGGACATAACTGAGTTATTTTGAACTGGAATATTAAATATTTCACCACCAACATAAATGGGCTCATGAGCTGAGTTCAGTTCTAGAGAAATAAAGAAAATTATATTTTGCACCCTTGAGTGTTGTGAGTGTAGCTTGATACCTGGGACATAAACACACATGTGCGCGCGCACACACACACACACACACACACACGGTGCGCAAGCACTTATGTGTACGTAGGTAGAAACACACATGCACAAGGGGCTGCACACATGTACCCGGGTGGGTCACTGACCGATCCTGACTGGTAGGTGAAGGTGCGTCTCCGGTGCAGGCAGCTTCTGCGGATGCACACCAGGGTCAGGAGAGCGGCCAGGATGGTGAGGCAGGTGGCAGACACGGAGCCCACCACAGCCAGGATCAGCTGCTGATCCAGGCCCTCTTCCGCTGCCCGGCTCTCTTGGACTGGGCCCTCGCCCTGCAGCCCTGGACACAGTAAGAGGGGCAGCTTGTGGGGATGCCTGGGTGAGGGAACCCAGAGGCCAGACATGGGGTCACACTGAGGGAGAGGTCAAAAATCCCAGTACAGGACACGGGGAGGTCACTTTGGCTACATGGAGGAAGGCCCAGCGGTGCCACAGGAGCAACATGATTTTCCCAGCCTTAGGACAGTGGGTCACAAGAAGGGAAAGGTCGGAGTTCCCAGTACCAGGGCTGTGTCACTTGTTGGGAGGGGGCTGTGGTGCCCGGGCTGCGCGGCGGGGTCATGTGGAGAGAGAGCACACTGAGGCAGCCCTAGGCCCTGCAGTCCCATGGGCCTCGCCCTCTCACCGTTGCCCAGGGTGGCCTCTTCTACCATGTTGCTCCAGTCACCAAGACCCTGAACGCTGGCCCGCACACGGAAGAGGTAGCGCGTGCTGGCATTGAGGCCTCGCACGACAGTGCTTGTCTCCTCGGGCCTGTCCACATCCATCCACAGCGGGTCTCCTGCGCCCCCGGCCGCTTGCACCTCCACAATGTACTTGGATATAGGCCCAGCCGGAGCCTCTGGGCGCTGCCACGTCAGCTGGATCTCGGAGTCTGAGAGGGCCTGGGCCTGCAGTTGTTGGGGGGCTGGGGGCCCTGGGGAGATGGGGGCAGGAAGACAGGGCTCAGGCTATGCAGCTGTGGGTCAGACACATCTGCTCCGTGTCCCCTGCTCTGTGGACCCCTGAAAGGGAGCCACCCTGCCGAGCTCCTGCTTCCCCTCCCAGGCCGAGTTCCTCTCTGCCCCAGGCCACCCTGCCGAGCTCCTGCTTCCCCCTGTTCCCCTTGCATCCCAAGCCCTCCCCATGTCCCCCCATGCTGTGTCCCCGTCCCACATGCTCCTGGTGACCTACGCACTCCTGGTTTCCTATATCTTCCCCACGTCCCCCATCCTCGCTGGGTTCATGTCTGCCTGACGCCCTGGGTGTGTCCTGTGTCCGCTCCACGCCCACCCAATCTCCTCCCACATCGGGTCTCACGTGTGCCTGTGTCCCACGTCCTCCCTGCTCCCCAGCCCGGGCATACCGCTGGGGGGCAGATGCACGTGCGCGGGGGGCGAAGCGGGGCCCAGGAGAGTGCAGTGGTAGAGCCGCACATCCAGCTGGTAGTGGGTGCCAGGCGTGAGTCCGGTCAGGAGGGCGGTGCGGGCCTGGGGGGACGAGACATTCTCCCGCCGCTCCTGCCCCCGTGCCCCGTCCCACAGGCGCAGCAGGAAACCGTCGCCCACCAGTGGCGCAGACACCGAGGGCAAGGACCAGCTCACTCGCAGCCGGTCAGGACCCTCCACATGCCAGCCCTCCAGCCATGGCTGCAACACGGGCTCTGGGGCCAGAGGTCAGAGGTCAGAACTGTCCAATGGGTCCTCAGAGCTGGACAGGACAGCAATCCCCAGTGGGCAGCCTCCAAGAGGAAAGGCAGGGGCCGCTTGGGGGACAGGACAGGAACCCCTGGGGGGACAGGAAGGGATGACTCTCGTCTACTCACCAGGACAGTCTGTGGTCATGAGGGTGGGGGGCCCCCAGGCCCCCTCTCCCCCTTCCCCTGGCCGGCTCAGCTGCACACGGACACTGTATCCTGTCTTCGGCCTCAGGTTCATTAACGTCACGTTCTCGCTGGGGTCCACTGGGGATGGGGTGTACGGTACACGTCATTCAGCCTCAGCCTCTTCTAGAAGCTGCCATGCCCTCTTCAGCCCCACTCTTCTCCTTGCACCACCCACCCTCCCTTTCCCGCTCCCCTACACCCAGCACCCCTGGCCTGCCGGGCTCCCTCCCACTCACCCACAATGGCCGACCACGCCATGGTGCTGTCCTGGGGCCGGTAGTGCAGGCGGACGGAGGAGATCGGTCCATCCCCAGAGAATGAGACCAGCGGGGAGACCACGAGCTGGCGGCTCTGCTTGGCCAGGAGCCGAGGTGCAGCCAGGGGCACTGGGGGCACTGCCAGGAGACTTGGGGTGAGGCATGGCCACACTGCCTGTCCAGGCCTCAGGGAAAGGAGGGGCTCTGCCATGGGCATCAAAGACACCTCTGGGCTTTGGAGCTTCGGGGAGACCAAGTTCAGCAGATGACCAGAGTGGCCAGGCCCAGGGAGGACAGAGCTATGGTCAGGGATGTGGCAATAAGGACACAAGTGTGTCCCAAAAGTTGGTAGGTGAGGGAGTGACGTGGCCAGACAGGGTTTGGGGTGAATACTCTGCCCTTATAGCGTGGGGGTAGACTGAGGGGCTGGAACCCAGGGTCGGGGCACAACCTGGGTGTCACTCTGCTCTCTGCCCCTCCCCTCAGCAGTCATCACTCTATTAATTAAAAAAAAAAAAGGTGCCAGTGATGAAGCACCTGCTCTAGCCAATGCCTCATTGCGCAGCCTGATTCTCACAGCTACCCTTCAGACAGGGCTCGTTACCCCGCATGAAAACACTGGGGCTCAGAGACACTGAATAGGTTGCCTAACGTCACACAGCCAGGGCTTGAACTAGGTCTGTCTGACCGGGTAACCCCAAATCAATTGGTTCTACTCTAAAGCAGCTTTCAAGTTCCTGCCTGGCCTCCCCACTCCATGGTCACTGTTCCTCTCCTGGCCTCAGTTTCTCTCTCCAGATTATTGCATTGATGCCTTGATAGGTTCCCTTGCCTCTTCCAAATAATTACCAGACTGACTTTCTTTCTTTCTTTTTTTTAGCACCAGAGTCTTACTCTGTTGTCCAGGCTGGAGTGCAGTGCTGTCATCGCAGTTCACTGCAGCCTTGAACTCCTGGGCTTGAGGGATCCTCCTGCCTCAGGCTCCTGAGTAGCTGAAACTACATGTGCACACTACCATGCCAGGCTACTTTTTACACATTTTTTTGAAGAAATGGGGTCTCACTATGTTGCCCAGACTGGTCTTGAACTCCTGGCCTCAAGTGATGCTCCAGACTCAGCCTCCCAAAGTGCGGGGATTACAGGTGTGAACTATCACATCCGCCGGCGCAGACTGACTTCCTAAGAAGGAAGAAAGGAAGAGAGGGAGGGAGGGAAGCGGGACAAGCCTGATGCAGAGCTGCGAGCTGAGGGGGCGTCAGGCGGCAATGAGCATGTCATGACGAGGTGCTCATTTGGGGGGAGACAAAGGCCCAGTTTGGGTCCTGAGGAGCCCCTGGTGCCTACGGTTCATATGGGAGTTGCCAGAGAACAATCAAAATCTTGGGACTAGATGACATTTAAAATACCAATAATTGTCAACGTACATTGAGCACACACCCTGTGTCAGGCACTGTGCTAAATGCTTAAATGCATCCTCTAATTTCATCTTCATAGCAACCTTATCACCATTTTACAGAGAGAGAAACACGCTTAAAAGAGGTTAAGCACCTTGCTGAAGGTGATGGAGCAAGGAACTGTGGACAGAGGATCAAACCCAGGTGGTCTGAGCCCGAAGCCGGGGAGAGTGAGCGGGAAAGGGGAGGGTGGAGCCAGGTGGCGGGGCTGGCGTTAGGCGAGGCGCTGGGAGGCAGAGTGGACCGTGAGAAAGAGCAATGCAAGGGGCGCTCATGTGGAGGAGAAGGGGTCAGGAGCGGGGATGGGACTAGGCGTGGCAGGTGTGTGAGTGGCCGAGGCTCATGGTGCTGGAGAGGGTGAAGGGGCACCTGGACCTGGGTGGGGTGCTCTGCTCTGGGCAACCCCAGGACTGGCGGTTCCCTCCTATTCACCTGGCAGACTCCTAGGCATGCACCGCCCCTGGGAAGCGAAGCCAGTCACCCTCTGAGATCCACAGCCCCATGCACTCCCCTGGGGGGACTCGGACTTGTGTGTGTGCGGTGGTGGAGGGGCAGCATGGCTAGGCAGGAGGGAGGGTGAGGCTGGAGGGTGTCCCCAGTTTCTGTGGCAGGAGATGTCCTTTCCAGATGGGACTAAGCCGTGCTCCAGCCTTGACACTGGCCAGCCTGGACCTCTGGTTGACCACAGCCCTCTTCTTTGTGTGGTGTTAGGCTGTGACCTTAGATGCCCTTGCCCTCCTGCTAGGATCCCCAGTCTGAGCAGCATCGGGGAGTGTCAGCTCTGCTCACTGTCCTTTCTCCATGGAGCTAGGACGTCACTGACCTTTGACATTGACCTTGAAGCGCCGGCTGTCTTGGCCACCAGATGTGGACACGCGACATTCCCAGAACCCACTGTCCCCAAGAGCCAAGTGGGGCACCTCGAACTCAGCTGTGGTCCTATCTGGCTCCACGATGGCCTTGGTGGACTGAGGGACGGGGGAAGGGGACAGACCACAGAGAGTGAGCACTCCTGTAGCAGACACACGTGTTTGTCTGGACTGTCCGTGGGAGCCCCTCACCAACCAGCCCCACCTCATTTGAGCATGGTCTGGCCAATGGGTAGAGCATGCAGAAAGTTCTGAGGGGTTAGGGGTCTTAGGGGTCAACCATGCAGCTGGCAGGATGGGGGCCAGTGGGCTCGGGGGTTGGGGCTGACCAGGAGCACGGTGCCATCCGGCTTGCGCAGCTCCATGCTGCCCCGCACTGGGAAGGGGTTCCCGGCGGCTGCACAGTTGATCCGGGGCATCGTCTCTAAGTTGAACTCCAGTTCCGAGGCCACATTGAGGATCTGGGGGATCCGGTCTGGGGAGAGACAGAGAGGACACTCATCCTGGAGCTCCCATGGGGCAGACACGTGACCACCAAAATGCCCCTCATCCAGTGTTCTGCTTCCCAGGGGGGCACTGCCATCGACCTCGTCACTCAAGCCTGAAAGCCATCAAAGTCCTCCTCTAGCACCCTCAGCCCCATGCCCCATCAGTGCAGACTCTGCCTCCTACTTGCTCCCACTTCCTAATACCCTCTGATACCCGCCGCAGGCCCCTCGCTGTCCTCGCGGCCAGCACACTAGCTCAGGCCTCATCGTTTCCGGTTCCCGTCTACGGACACCTCCAGGGTCTCCTGCTTCTGCTCTCCAGCCAGCAGCTAGGGGTCCTTTCTCAAACTCAAATCTCACCGCCTTGTGTCTCTCCAGCAACTCCCTCTTGCCCCTATCCTATTGAGTGCAAACCCTCTAGCTGGTCATTCAAAAGCCCCACGGTCATTCCAAAGTCCCACGATCTGACCTCTTCTGAGCACTCCCCAGCCCCGCACTCCACTGCCCAGCACCCGCACCTGAGTCCTCAAGCCCTGGGCCTCCGCCCATGTTCTTTCCCCGGCCATCCCTCTCCTGTCCTTCCTCTCCAATCTCAGATCATGCCTCCCCTCAGAACCCTCCTCGACCCTCCCGGACTGGTTGGTGGCGTCCTCTGGGCTCCCGTGTGCTCTGGGCTGCTGCCCTCGGGTCAGGATGGCCGAGAACTCCTGCCAGAATACGGCTCCCTGAGCCCGGGGCTTGGATGTTACAGGGAATGGAGGGGCGTGATGCTTATGAGCCAGGAAGATGAGTTTGGTGAAGGCTGACTCATCTTGAGGGGTCTCAGAGACCCTGGTGCTCATACCTGACTTCTCACAGTGCACTCCATGCCACCCGGAGGGGCAGACACAGCCGCTGAACCGGTCACAGGTGCCGCCATTCTGACACTGGCACTGGAGGCGGCAGTCAGCCCCAAAATGACCAGGGGCACAGGCTGGGAACAGAGGAGGTGTGGTTAGAGGGGCCCGGGGCAGGGGCAAGGGGGGCCCAGATGGGGCACTGGTCAGGTGAGTGGGGACTGTGGAGGGCTTGGCGTGTCAGTCAGGGTCCGAGTGAAGGGCCCTGGTCAAGCTTGTGGCCGGCTGTCCTGGACAGGGACCAGGAGGGTGGGCTAGTCCATACCTTCCTGGCACTGGCTTCCTCTCCAGCCAGATCCGCAAGAACAGCCATAGGGGTCCGGCAGGCAGAATGTGAGGCCCCGGCAGCCTGATGTGCCCGGGCACTGCTCCTGGCAGCTCTGCCCGAAACGGCCCTCCCTGCAGGCTAGAAAGAGGGGGTGTGGGTGTACAGGCCTCTGTTGGGCCCCAGGGTCAGGGGTCTACCTGGCACCCTCACCCTCCAAGCTCCATTCCCACGGCTCCAGGGACTTCCCCCAGTCAGCCATCCTCCCCTGCCAGGACCCCAGCTCTCCTCCTCCTTACCCTGCTCGCAGCGGGTCCCAGTGAATCCTGGGGGGCACACGCACTCGCCGTCATGGTCGTGGCAGACACCTCCATGCAGGCAGCCTGGGCATTCCTTAGCACAGCCTGGTCCCCAGCGCCCAGCCCCACAACCTGGAGGGAAGTGTCTTCAGTGGCTAACCTTCACTCACCTGCCCACGGCCACCGAAGACTGGGGTAGCTCTGGGGAACTGGGGGATTGAGGGGACCCACAGGAAGTACCCATAGGGCTCCCAGCCTCCCACACCACCCACAACCTCTGTCCTCTGACCCCGCACAATGAGCCGAAAGAAGGCGCTGCCCAGGGGGCTGGCTTCCAGGTAGGTGGCACTGTAGATGCCGCTCGACGATGGCTGCACGTTTGGGAGCTGCAACAGGAACCGCCCATCCTGGGCCTCATGCCAGTCCAGGGTGTAGAAGTAGGATCCTGGGGTGGAGGAATGAGTCAGGGGCCTCAGCACCACATGAGGGCTGGTGTCAGTTCCTCTGTCCATCTCTGCCCACATCACACCAGTGGGCCCCGTGCACAGTGGTCAGACCTGGGGACGGTACCACGAGAGCCTAGCACTCAAGCCAGAGAGCTCGAAAGCTCTGTCTTTGTGCTCCAAGTCCTGTTCAGTCTACCTGCTCCTCAGCTCCTAAACCAGTCCCCAGACCATGGCCACCACCCCGGTCCTAGCCCCCAATGGCCTCGTAAGCAGGCCCTCTGCTTCCAGTCTTGATTCTCCCCACGGTCCTGGGCTCAGCAGCCAGTGTGGTCTTTCCACAATAGATCTGTCTGTAACTCTCCTGGGCACAGCTCCTAGTTCTCCCCTGCCCTCAGGATGAATCTAACTCCTCAGCACCCTGCCTGCCTCACCAATTCTGCTCCTGCTGAGCCCTCAGCCCCACACTGCTCCACATCCTGCCTGAAACCTGACACTCCTGCATTGCTGACCCTCCCGCCTGTGCTCTTACCAGCCCCCTCCTGGAATGCCCTTCCTTCCGTCTTTGCCTGGCTTCTTTGTCTTCCCACTTTTCCTGGGCACAGTTCAGGTGCCATCTACTCTGGCATCTCTCCCCTGAGCCCCTCCCCGCAGGACCTGCAGACCCCTTGTCAGAAGGGTGTCCCAGTCCCTGCCCCACCCCCTTCTTGCCTCTTTGCTCAGGACTGAACAGGCTCTAGAGACCCAGGTCTGCCTGCCTCTCTCCTGGGGGCCTGGAGCTCAGAACCCCTTGGCCCAAGGGAAGGGTCCTCCTTCTGCAGGAATCTTTGGGGCCACACAAGAAAAAGCTTCCACCCAGGGGTTAGCTAAAGGGCCTGATTGGGCCAGGACAGAGGGCAGGCCTGAGGCCGAGTTCCCACAGGTCTGCCCTGGCCTCATCACGTGTCTGCCGCGGCCATCAAGGATCTGGGCTGGATAGATCTTTGGGGGAGGCCAGACTTTACCCTGCCTGTGTTGGCACTTTGTTACCAGTTCTCTGCCTGCTCATGGGATTCTGCTTTTCACCTGCCAGGTGGGCATGTGACAGCACCTGCTAACTCCCAGGGGACAGTCAAAGATGAGGATTCAGTATAGTGCTCGTTTGGGTTAGAGGAAGGAGGTAGCTGACCACAGGTTCCTGGTCCTCTGAGTACGGTAGGAGGGCAGCTCGGAGCTGAGCTGAGATGGGTTCAGGCGCATTCCATGACCTGGTCCAGGCCAGAGGAGGGGCCCTGGAGGTTGGCCAGGAGAGTAAGAGATGTATCAGGGTGACCAGTGTGTAAGGGGCCAAAACTGAGGATCCCGAGGGCGATAGAGATTTTAGTGTTAGAACTCTGGGTCTACCTGCAGGGCTGATTCAAATGCCCCCTCACCGTTGCTCTTCCAGATCACATCTGTCTGCTTCTCCTTGTGCACACGCGCAGAAAGCACAGCTGTGTCACCTTTGTTCACAGTGTGCGTGACCTTGTCTGGGAGCAGGTGGGCTGCGGGGTGGAGGGTGGGTCAGCCTCTGGGGCAGAGCCACATGCCAGGCGGTCCCTCCACCCCGCCCCTGACCCCTGCCGGCCACACTCACCTCCGGGGCTGTTGTGCACGTAGAGGACACGCGTGCGCCGAGCCCCGGCACCGCCCACGCAGGAGAAGACGCCCACGAGGTCCGAGGGCTTGGAGAAGCCGCGCAGCGTGACCTGGTGCGAGCCGTTGCGCGCCAGGCGCAGGGGCTGCCCCGGCGGCAGGGTGCGCACGACGCGGTCGTCCTTCTCCAGCAGCAGCGGCGGGCCCCAGGCGTCCGAGCCCCTCCCCGACCCTGCCTCCCCGGACACGCAGGTCAGGAAGAAGCGCTGGGGGTCCGTGAGGCGCAGGTTGGCCAGCAGCGTCAGGTCCACAGCCGCCCCTGGGACCAGGGCAGTGGTGACTCCATCGTGGGCCCAGCCAACCCTCCGCCCGGAGACCCCCACCCCAGCCCTCTGATCTTACTGTTCCACCGCCCCTCTGAGGAGGGTCCCCACCTTCGCCCCTCTCCCTTGCCCTGCCCTGTGGCTCAGACCCCACAGGCGGGCAGTTTATCAGGATTTCCATTCCCCTCCCCGCTTCCACCTGCACCAGCCCCTTTCCCTCAAGTCTCTTCATCCTAAAAGAACAAAAACAAAACCACAAATCCTTCTCTGGCTGCGCATCCCCTTCCTTCTCCTGCCAGATGGCTTCCCTTTCAGCCCAGCTTTTGGAAAGAATGATCTATGCGCCCTGTCTCCACTTCCTCACTCTGTTCCTATCAGTCCCGTTTTCCGGCTTGTCGCTAGAACTGCCCTGCATGGGCTGCCCAGAGGCCCTTCTCCCCGCCCCCACCTTGAGGGTGCGGGCTTGGCAAGCCCTGGAGAACAGAAGTGTCTCTGCGGAGATGCAGAGACGTTTGGTGGGTGGAATTTGAGGTGGGAGAGGCCCTGCAGCCAGCAGGTTGTGGAGCAGAAACGGAGCTCAGTGAGGCCAGCCCAGACCAAAGAGCTCACCGCCTAGCTGGGGGGGCAGGTATGGACACAGATGCCCAACGCAGGGTGCTATACACTGGATCACAGAGAAGGGGCCCCTAACCCAGCATGGGGGAGGCAGGCAGATGAAGAGATGCTTCCTGGGAGATGAAACTGGAGCAGGGCTAGACGGGATGGGGAGAGTGAGGAGGGACAGAGAGCAGGGGTAGGGAAAGGGCATTCTAGATGGAGGGAACATCCTGGCTAAAGGCCTGGAGTGAAAATATTATGGTCTGGGGAGGAAGGTGTCCACATTTGGTGTGGCTGGAGCACAAAATGTGAGGCAGAGAGTGAGGGAGACCAGGTGGGACCAGAGTCCAGTCCATGCCAGATCGCGGACAGCCCTGTGAGCTTGCCCCAGCTCCAGGCCCTGCGCCCTCCCGAGCCCCTCCTTCTCTGTCCCTGCCGGCGTCAGGTAATTCATTAATTTCAGTGCCACTTAGCTTATCAGTTAGCATTCTTTAAAAGCCTACCAGGAGTAAATGAAGCCAGCATTTACTGACCACCTACCTCGTGTCAAGCACCAGTTTCCCATTGGATCCCCACACCCTCCAGGGAAGTCGATATTCTTTCCATTTAGGGAGAAGGGTCATGACAATTATGCTTTAGGCTTCCGTGGGCAAGCTCGTCACTCCCTTGGCTTTAACTGTCACCTCTGAGTCAATGACTTGGGGACAGCCTTTCAGCCCCGACCTGTATTTTCATCAGCTTTTCCCAAACCTGTTCCTCTCCTGTGCTCCCTGACTCAGTGGGCTGCACCCGCCACCTGAGACACAAACTACGGAGTCATCTCATAATCCCACTGTCATAATAATTAATGTTTATTGGATGTCGATTATGTACCGGGCACTTAATTGATGTTCTCTCATCTTACCATCCCGACTGTCCTGGGAGGTGGGTGTGATTATCCCTATTTTATAGCCAGGAAAGGAAAGCTTAGAGAAGTTAAGTAACTTGCCCAGGGTCATACAATTAGTAACTGACAGAGCCAGGTTGTCTGATCCTAAAGTCCACACCTTGAGCATTATGGTGGCTGCCTCAGTTAGTCACAAAATTCCACACATTGTTTCCTAAAACTGCGGTCCCCAACCCTTGTGGAGAAATTGTCTTCCATGAAACTGGTTCTTGGTGCCAAAAAGGTTGGGGACTGCTGTCCTAAAAGCTTCTTGACTTCAGCCGCATTTCCCAAGCCTGCCTTTGTTCAGCCCTCATCCCTGCTCACCTGGACCATTCTGATAGCCACACCCTCTCCTTAGCCAACTCATCCTCCAAAGTGATCCATCTAAGACTCAAATCTGACCTCATGACTCCCTTTCCTACAGCCTCTCATGGCTCCCCACTGCCCTCTGATGTGTTCCCGGCAGGCACCTCTTTCCCAATACTTCCCTGCCCCTGAGAATTGCATGTATTGTTCTGGCCCCCTGGAATGAAGACCGTCTCTTAGTGGATCTTTCCTGACTCCCTTTTCGTCTGTCACCTGAGGCAGAGCAAGCTGACTCCTCCCCCTCAGTGCTCCTCTAGCGCTCCTTGTCTCTGTCTGTTTAGCCCTCTTTCGGACTCCTGTTCTCTGTATGAGACCAGGAACCACCCAAAAGCAGCCTCTGTGTTCTAATCCCCTGACCAGTGGACTGTAGGAATCAGCTTCCCCGTACTCAGAAGCCCTTACCCAGAGCCAGGCACAGTGCCACGTGCTCTGCATGTATTGTCTCATTTAAACCCCATAACAACCGTTGGAGGTCAGCGTCATTTAATATTGTAGAGATCTGGAGGTTGTCAGCCTCTCAGCTAATGGCCCAGCACTTAGCCCAACTCCTGGAATACTATTGGTGCTCAATAAATGTTTTCCAGTGAATAATTGAATGAATCCAACACGCTGACCCTATGAGCCACTGAAAACATCATGGGGCCCATGGGCCCTGGTGCTCCCTTTGGTCCTAAGACCCACCTCCGCCTCCCCGATCCCAGGCTGCAGTGATTTCTAGCACCTGCCTGGGTTTTCCTGGCCTGATCTCACTTTCTAGTAGATCAAAGTGATGGCAGTGGTGATGGGTTTCTTTTTTTTTTTTTTCAAATTTTTTTATTGTGGTAAAATACATATAAAATCTACCATATTAACCATTTTTTTTTTTGAGACAGTCTCACTCTGTTGCCCAGGCTAGAGTGCCATGGTGTCAGCCTAGCTCATAGCAACCTCAAACTCCTGGGCTTAAGCAATCCTCCTGCCTCAGCCTCCCAAGTAGCTGGGACTACAGGCATATGCCACCGTGCCCGGCTAATTTTCTCTGTATATTTTTAGTTGTCCAGCTAATTTCTTTCTATTTTTAGTAGAGATGGGGTCTTGCTCTTGCTCAGGCTGGTCTCGAACTCCTGAGCTCAAACGATCCACTCGCCGTGGCCTCCCAGAGTGCTAGGATTACAGGCATATCTTAACCATTTTTAAGCATACAGTTCAATGTTATTAAATGTATTCATAACATTGTGCAACCATCAGCACCACTCATCTCCATCACTCTTTTAATCTTGTAAAACTGAAACTCCGTACCCATTAAACAAAAGCTCCCCATTCCTCCCTCCCCCCAGCCTATGGCGACCACCATTCTACTTTCTGTCTCTATGATGGGATATGGGGGAAAAGGAGAGCCTTGGGGCTTGGAAATGGGGTGAGGGCTCAAGGAAGACTTACCTGCATGAGAAGCAAGGAAGAGGATGGGGAGCAGGAGAGGGGGTCCCAGCCAGACCATACTCCGGAGGCTGACCCAGGCCAGCCAGGACGAGCCTGGCCTGGGGTCAGTTGCTCTGGGTCTGAGTGCTCAGCCTGTGCGGGTCAGTGTGCGTCGGTGTCTGGGAGGAAGAGGAAATGAGGTGGCTTGGGTGGGAGGGGTGGCAGGCCAGAGGGGTGGGAGGACTTATCCTGCCTCTGAGTCTCTAGGCCTCCCAATCTGGCCCCCCTCAAGGCTGGAGATGGGTGTGGCCTGGAGGGCCCTGGAATGGGGTCACTTGAGGTGGGGGGAGGGCTGTGGTAAGGACAGACCTGGGGATGGGACTGTTGGACTGATTTCCCATCCCCTCTCCCTGCAATCCTCAGTCGTGCTGGTGCACGGGAGGCAGGAGGAGGCAGGAAAGGGAGGAAGCCAGTGGCTTCCGCCTATTGAGGAGGGATGGGGGGAGGACATTGTTCTGGGGTCTCCCCTCCCCCAGCACATACACACAAAGCGGCCCACATGACTCCTCACATATGTGCCTTAGGACACGGAAAGTTACGTGGTATCCTAGAGAGCAGCTTACATGTGGGACACGAGGATCTTTGTGGCTCTGAGACCACACACGCTCAAATAAACACAGGGCAACAGAGAGCCTTCGGGTCTATCTTGTGTACCTCTCACTTTACAGATGGGAAAACTGAGTCCTGCAGTGCTGGAGGGCACCCCGAGCTCGTGGCAAGGCTGGGACTTGAACTTCTTACTTGGTCCTTGCTTTCTTGTGGGCAGGTTGCTCCACAAGGGCACATGCTAAGCAGACCTAGGGGAACACACAGGGAGTGCGTCTGAGTGCCCTCAGCTTTTATTGTCTGCCAGACGTCATTCCTTTTGCAGCAAACCCACATCTATCCCTGGGCACCGGGGCAGCAGAAGTCTTCCCATGGAGCGCGCTTACTCTTGACGGCTGACAACAACCTGGGAGCAGCCCTAGCTTCTTGGCAAAGCCTCCAAAGCCCTGTGGATCTTGCCTCCACTGCCTTCCCCGTACTCATCTCCCACTGCCCTGGCATCCACTGCTCCGCCTCTCGCCACACCGGCAGTCACCGGAACAGAACGTGACCATAGGTAAGGAATGCCCATGGGAGGGCCTTCTGGGAGCAGAGGGAGGAGCCGTCAGATGGCCAAGCTTGCTGGTTAAATCTGTGAGCCTTCTGGCCTGGAATGCAATGGTTGGGATGGGATGAGACCTGGTGCCAGCTTAGATGACTTAGGTCTGGAAATCCAAACCCTCCCGCCGGGGTGGGGACATCGTCCCAGAGTCTGTTCTGGGTATAGGCTTCATTCACCGGCTCAAATTCACTTTCCTGGGGAAGCTGGGTCCCTGTACCTTGCTTGGTTCAGCTGGGTTAGGCCCAGGGCTCTCTGAAGGTCCCTGAAAAGTCCCAGGAGAGGGTTTGACTCCTGGAGTAGCATGAAAAAGGATCGGGGAAGACCTCCCGACCCCATGAGGCCGACGGACATTCCCATTCCTAGGTCTGAAGCTGGGAAGAGCTTTCTCTGGACAAGGCTCTGAGTGGGAATGGGAATGGGGCCGGGGAGAGTGGCTGATGCCTTGGATGTCAGCTCATCTTGGTGCCAAGACCTTTGAATCTGGGACGAGAAAGGAGCTGGAAAATGCTGGGGCCGTTTGTGTGGCAGGATTGTAGGCAGAGTACACTCGTGTGGAACTTTTCCCTTTGTTCTTGGAAGACCTGGTGGGCCCGATGTCATTTTGCAAATGTATGGAGGGCACTTGGGGGGCATTTGTTCTTAAAAATAACATGGATGTTGGCACAGGTGTTTGCCCTGATTGGAGAAGTTTGAGACTCCAGGACACTGGCACGTGCAGACTCTGGGCCCATCTGCCCTCCCCACTTTCACTGGGACACAAAACCTAATAATGATTTGTAGATAAATAAAATGCAAATATTATAGAATTTGTACACAAGAATTTGTATTATAAAACAATATCCTACAAGTATAAAAGAATGTTTTACATGTGTTGAGATTATGTTGCAAATAATTTAAATGGCATCAGTTTACAAACAGCGTGTCCCAAATAAAATGTTACTGCACACATTTTGAGTGGGTCCTGTGTACATCTGCTGTTGCTATAGGAATACCTAATCCATAGTGTGCATCTTAAAGTCTCAGTCCCTGGAAAATTACGGGCCAACGATAACATCAATGCAAATATGCAATCCTACACTTGCGTAGGTAACACTTTGTAAGGTTAACCCCCCAACCCAAAACAAACTAAATTGATAACGATCGAGCTAAAGTAAACACAATTTATAGAAAAAGAAAAAAGCAAGAACAGCAGCATGACCAGCTCCACATAAGGCAGATAATTCACTGCTAACAAAGCCGCCTTCCTGCAAATAGTGGGCATTCCAGCTATTGGCACGTGGGCACATGCAGGAGGTTTGCTGGGTTGCCAGGGCTTCCCGGGCAGCCAGGCTTCCTAGTAGAATGCTAAAGTAGAGTTTTTAGTAAACTCTACATGCCAATGTTAGTTTTCAAATGCTAAATTTTGGTGACCTTCATTTAGAAGGTTACTGTAAGTAGCCCATAACTGGACCTAAAAAGAAAAGTTAATGAAATTTATAATTGTTTTCCCATCACAACTGAAGAAAGGGCTTGTGTTTTGGCACTGTCCAAGACCCATCGGGGCTTCCTCATGCTCCACAGTGGGCTGTGGAACTAAATGGGTCTGTGTTTGCTTGGTGGTGTCACCTGTTTCAAGTGATACTGAAAATTGTTGTGCATTTTTTATAGCCAACCCGTGGACTTGGGGCTGCTGCTTTTGGAGAAGTCCTTCTTTAGAGCAGGCTGGTGAGACCACGGTAAGGACATGCCACATATGCGTATATTTACGGCCCCTCCCATGTGCCAGACCCTTCAACACATGCTGAGGAAACAATCACAAAAGGACAGACATCATGTCTTGGAATATATAGCCTGAAAGCGGGAGAGACTGTGTCATGGCAGAAACTTGAAGACTCAAAGCCTCAAGGCATTTGTCCAAAGAATGGGGACCAACCTACTTTTTTTGTTGGCAAGACCTGTGTTTTACTGAGGTTCCTCTTAGAGACTCAGTGTATGATTTAGCAACATACTCGGTGACATCTGACCCATGTTGAGGTTCCTGGGGAGTGGTGTTTCTTTTTGGGGTCTAGTTTCCAGATAACAGCTACGGAGGCACAGGGAAGTGCAAGGAGGATCTGATTTGGCCCTAAGGAGGCACAACCCCGATTGCACTTTTTTTTTTTCTGCATGTGCTAATAATTACCCAGTCTAAGGAAAATGTTAAAATGACAGAAGTTGCCTTTTCCTTTTCCATTTTGAAGGGAGAGATGTAACTAAACTATCTCCTCTCCCCACTGACCACCCGCCCCCCCCACACACACACAGTGCCCAGCCGTCGCCCGGCTGCAAACGTGCGTGCCGCCCCTGTGAGGGTTACACTCTTGCATGGCCTCCTGTGCCTCTCCTTTGTGTAGCCTTCAACTTCCTTGCAATACTTGGCACTGTCTCCTTTTGGACTGTGAGCTCCTTGTGGGCTGGGACCATGGTTATAAATGGTTGACATCACTGCAAATAATTGGCTTTCCATAAATATTTAACAACAGAAATAATGTGTTTGTTGTGTTGCATTATTAATATAACAGGGAAAGGCATGGGCAGGGGTTGGGTCTTCCTTGGGGGGAATTTTGTTTCCATGATCCCAGAAGGAGGCGGGCCCCCCACAGGAACTCAGCACCGATTGGCAGCCTGAGTCAGAATTGGATTCACTCCAGGTTGAGACTATTTGGGCAGATGTACTGAGAAGTGTGAACTTGCATGGTGGTTCTACCTAGGTGGGGTTGGGAAGGAAGTGAAACCAGAGGGGAGCGGTGAACCCCTGGACTTTGAAGTATTTCTCTTGGAGAAGGGTTTCTTCTTGAGCAATGGGTTGTGCGAGGAGCAAGAAATGCCTCCTTTAAGGCTGAAGCTAGAAGAGGCTGAAGAGCAGTCTAATGCAGCCTCTCAAATCACATGGACAGAGCTGTGGTCCTACTGTGCACCCCCAGAAGGCAGCTCTCGCTACATACCACTTCTTGTGTGGGTGCTTTGACACCCCATCTGGTCTATACGAATCTGCTGATCGTGCACCTGGATGTTGTAACGAAGTCAAATTGCTGTGAAAGTCTCTGAATGCCTGCTCTCCGTTTTTGCCCTTGTCTTTTTGTAACAGTTCTCAGACGAGTGCTGGGCCACGGATCACATTCTGAGTAGCACTAGCCTAGTGGGCTGACACACAAAGAGGGTGGGCGGGGTAGATGGTTGATGTCACGACTGAGGTCTGAATTGAGTCTGTGGTGTGGCGGGTTAAGTGGCAAGGAAATTAAGGTCACAGGAGAAGGAGTCCCGCAGGTGTTTGCGAGGGTCGTCTCTGAGGATATGCTCCTTTTCCCTTCACCATTCAGAACATGCTGTATCTTTACGTAGACTGGGGCACAGAAGGCACACGGTGAAGGGACTCTGCCCTGCGCCTTTCCAACACAGGCCTTGTTAATGCGTGTACCGTCTGCACATTGTCTACAACAACACATCGAGACTCTTAAACTATCTCAGAATAGAGTCTGTCTTTCCTACAGAGTGATTTCAGGCCTTTCTGGGGTGGTGATGGGAAGGACAGACATCCTCTAAAATGACGGTGTATTAAGGTGGTGGCGCTGGCCTCCTTTGCCAGGTGCGACCAGTGTGTGTCGTACTGGACCCCAGGCACTCAGAAGGCCCCAGACTATGGGAGATGTGCTGTGTGCTTGCTGATTTGGGGCTGGGCCTGCTTTTCTCTATGTTGGACCATCCCCCACCTTCCATGTGACCTCTGCTATTGTCCTTCTTCAGGGAGCAGAGCTGGGGAGGGGCAGGGAAGGGAGTGGGCTGACAGGAACAGCAGACTGTGCTGGGGGGTGGGTGGGAGGCCCGGTGGGCACTCACTCTGGAGGGATGAGGGATGCCTGGCCAAGGCCCACGTAGTTTCTGCTTTAGATGGTGGCGCTCCTGGGGAAATATCCCTTTCCCTTATCCCAGGTTTCAATCAAGGGACTGCCTGACCTTTCACCCTGATGTTTGTGTAGAAGTCAAGGATGGGGCTGGCGGTGCCTGGCTGGGCTTCCGCAGTCCCAGGGCAATGGGACAATGCGAGATGGGGCAAAAGCTGACACTGCCTGTGGCCATAGTGCATGGGCTCTTGGGAATCTCGTTCTCCTGAGCTAGAGGGGGCAGTGCTTCTTAAAACATTAAATGGACTTCATTTTTTAGAACAGTTTTAGATTTATAGAAAAATAGAGAAGACAGTACAGGGAGTTCCCACATATCCCATACCCAGTTTCCCCTATTATTAACATCTTACATTAATATGGTGTATTTGCCCCAACTAATGAACCAATATTGATACATTACTATTAACTAAAGTCCACAGTTTGTTTAGATTTCCTCAGTTTTTTCCTGTGTCCCTTTTCTGTTCCAAGATCCTATGGCTGGATACCACATTACATTTAGTAATTTAGGCTCCTCTTGGCTGCGACAGTTTCCTGGAATTTCCTTGCTTTGATGACTTTGACAACTTTGAGGAGTACTGGTCGGGTATTCTGTAGGACGTCCCTGTATTGGCATTTGCCTGGTGTTTTTCTCATGATTAGACTGGGATCATGGGTTTTGAGGAGGAAGACCACAGAGGTGATGTGCCCTTCTCATCCTATCATATAAAGCACACATAGTGTCAATATGATTACCACTGTTGGTACTGGCCTTGATCACTTAGCCGGGGTAGTATGCGTCCGTCTTCTCCATGATAAAGCTGTATTTTCCCTTTCCCTTTCCATATTGTACTCTTTAGAAATCACTATACAAAGCCCATGCTTAAGGAGTGGGGATTTACGCTCCCCTTCCTCGAAAGCAGGGTATGTACATAAATTGTTTGGAATTCTTCTGAAAGGGAGATTTGTCTCTCCTCTTCTCAGTTATTGACCTAGTCTATCATTTATCACTGTGGACTCATGTATATTTATTTCATCCTTTGGGTTATAATCCAATACTACTTTATTGATTTTGTTGCTCAAAATTGTTCCCGCTTTGGCCATTGGGAGCTCTTTCACTTGGCTCTTGTGTTCCTTTGATGTACCCCCACCAATGCAGAGGTTTTTGTTGTTGTTTGTCTGTGCTTTAGCATGTCCTTCTTGGCACTAACAAGATGCTCCAGATTCGGCTTGTGTATTTCCTGCTCCAGTCTTGGAATCAGCCATCTCTCCAAGGGGCCCTGGTTTCTTTTATTTGAGGATGGTATTAGAAACCAAAATCTGGGTGCCAGGTGTGCTCACTGCTACTGGGGTGTCATTGCTTCTAGGCCTTCTCAGCTGACAGAGCAAAGAAATATACAAGGGCTGTCCAGAAAGTATGCAGCCATGTAATATGTTCTTGTTGTATTAACAATGGCTAGATGCTTTCTGGACAGCCCTTGTATGTGTGTATGCTAACTTGTGTTTGTACATATATCTATAAATATTTCTATACATAATTATTTGTATTTATATTAAGCTAAACATGAGTTCATAAGATGTCTCCAACTTTAATGCATTACCACATGGATTAGAGGTAGCGCTTTTTATCTGAGAACTACCCTTCTCCCTCACCAGACACACGCAACATTCATCTTTATTGTTTGAATTTTTTTTAAGAGATGGGATCTCACTATGTTGCCCAGGCTGGAGGGCAGTGGCTATCGACAGGCACAATCATAATGCACTGCAATCT
Source organism: Indri indri (assembly GCA_004363605.1). NCBI lineage: Eukaryota > Metazoa > Chordata > Mammalia > Primates > Indriidae > Indri > Indri indri. The sequence continues at coordinate 29,861 of RJWJ010018003.1, forward strand.
TGAACTCCTGGCCTCAAGTGATCCTTTCACCCCAGCCTTCCAAGTAGCTGGGGCTACAGATGCGCCATTGCACCCAGCCGATTTTAAATATATAAATATATATATATATGTATTTAGAAACAAATCTCATGATAGCGGGAGCCTATCCATAATTAGAACTAAATGTTCTTTATGAAAATGATAAAAGGTTAACAGTGAATGCACCTCAAGCATCAGGTTTCTAAAAAGGCTACTTGGGAGAATAGAGTTTTTTCCTGGTAAGAATAGCCAGGAAAACTCTGAAACAGAAGATTAACAAAGAGTGCTCCATCAAAAAGTAAAATGTGGCAAATTGTATTTTCCCAAATTGGGCACAACAGTATCTCGCATTCCATGTTCTTCTTACAATGTGAGCTTGACATCTGTCCCATTGAGAAGTGGGGTCATGTCTCCTCTCCTTGGATTCGGATGGGATTATGCCTCACTTGTAATCAAAAGAATGCAGAGATCGTGATGTTGTGTGTCTTCCAAGGCTATGTCACAAAAAGTGAGGCAGTTACTACTTTGTTCGTGGAAGCACTCACACTGTAACCTGGAGCTGCCATCTACACGGTCTGGCTTCTCTGAAGCTGCCATGCTGTGAGGGAGCCGGAACCAACCAGTGCAGAGAGACCACATAAAGAAGCCTAAGGCTACATGAAGAGAAGGAGATGCTTGGCCAGCCCTCAACGGCTCTAGCTCCTCCCTCTCCCCTCCAGCGCCGTTCCAGTTCTGGTTACCGTCTGACAATACTGGTCAGGTAATACTGGTTCCAAATGAGCCAGAACCATTCAACAGTGACTTTCCAAATTCTTGACTCACAGAGACTGTGAGATAAAACAATTGTTGTTTTAAGTGACTATGGTATGGAGTGGTTTATTTCACAACAATGTTTGCCAGAATATAAAAACATATCTAAAGTCAATAATTAAAACAATGTGATACTGGCACACAAATAGACCAATAGAACAGAAGAGAAGATCCTGAAATGGACCCAAATATATATAGGAATATAGCACACATAAAAAGTGATATTTCAAATCAGTGGGAAAAGTTGGGCTTTTCCACAAATAGTGTTGCAATAAGTGGGTAATCATGCAGAAAGAAAGAAAATAAAGTTGAACCTATACATTATTTATCAAGATAAACTCCAACTGGGTTAAAAATTTTTTTTTTTTTTTAGATGGTGTCTCACCCTGTTGCCTGGGAGAGTGCCGTGGCATCAGCCTAGCTCTCAGTAACCTCAAACTCTTGGGCTCAAGCAATCCTTCTGCCTCAGCCTCCCAAGTAGCTGGGACTACAGGCACGCGCCACCACATCCAGATAATTTTTTCTATTTTTAGTTGCCCAGCTAATTTTTTTTTTCCTATTTTTAGAGATGGAGTCTCACTCTTGTTCGGGCTGGTCTCAAACTCCTGAGCTCAAGCAATCCTCCCACCTTGGCCTCTCAGGGTGCTAGGATTATAGGCGTGAACCACTGTGCCCAGCCTTAAAGATTTAAAAATAAAAATAAAGCCCCACAAAAGAACTCAAGAAAACATGGATGAATTCTTTTGTAACTTTAGATTGGATGGACCTTTCTTAGTAAAACTCAAAATTCACAGACCTTAAAAGAAAATCTAATCAAATTTACTACACATAAAAAATCTAAAAGGCAAAAATAAGAGACAAATGTCAAAAATATTTGTAACTCATATTACAGATTAGAAATCAATAAATTACAAAGCAATAAAACCCCATAAAATCCAATAGGCAAATGGATTATGGGCAAAGATTATGAAAAAGGTAAAAGGTTAACACATAATTTCATGATTATGAAAAGTTTATAAAAAAATAAATAACAAATGGCCCCTTAACATGCTCAACCTCACTCACTGTGAGAGTGATAAAAGAAAATAAAATTCTTCTCACCTATCAATTTGGCAGAAATCCATGAGTTTTATAACTCCCTGTCTTGGCGAGGTTGTGGAGAAGTAGTCATGCTCATATATAGCGCATGTTGGCATAACTCCCACAGAGGGAAACTTGGGAATATCTGTCAAAATCATAAATACATTTACTCCTGCCTCACAATTGCACCCTTGGGAATTTATCCTATAGATATATTCGCACAGTACAAAATGTCATGGTTATTCATTATAACATTATATGTAATGACAGAAGATTAAGAACAACTCGTGTCAATCAACAGGGAACTGGTTAAATAAATGTTGTATTACACAGCTATAAAAATAGTTGAAGAAACTCTCTAAGTCTATACACTGATTTTTTTTTTTTTTTTTTTTAAGAGACAGGGTCTTTCTCT
>RJWJ010018004.1:0-32214 GCA_004363605.1 Indri indri
TCCAGTGGCTTTGCATCCTTTCCTAAGTGTTTATAAATCATGTTTTAAATAATTAATTTTTATCTCCTGCCTGGGACTGATGGCAAGTTCACTTGCCTATAGTTAGAAATAACTATAGCCTTTCCATTTTTGTTTATAAGTCAAGGAAACTTGTCCACAGATGCCTCTCCTATTCTTTAAAGATTAACAAAAGTGATTCAGCCATCTCTTTTGCAGTAATTTTTGTATTTCAGAAAATATTTGAAGCAGAAAGTTTGGGTATTTTTGGAGCATAAACATTCTAGGACCCTTTCATTGCTGAAGATTTTCTTCCTACCGTGCCTCTACTCAAATTATCCTCTCCTGTCAGGCTGATGCATTCTCAACCTCCAGAACTTCACATATCTGTAATCACCTTCAACTCCTTGCTAAGTTAACAGGCCCACTAGAGTCTTATTATCTCTAAGAGGTCATCCCTGACTGCCTCATTTCCTTTTCCTCCTAAATTACAGCAGTTTATACATGTATATTACTACTATGGGTGCAGGGTTTTAAATTCCAGGTCAAAAGACCTCTGTCTTCTTTGTCCAGATTGGAGGCTGGTTCATAGCAAGAACTCTTTCTCATTCTTCAGTGTAACCACAAAGTTATCTTACATATGAAGTGGGCACTGAGAAAGGTTCATGACTAATGATAACAGCAAAGCCTTTCCTTCATAATCATATCATCACACACTCACAGTTAGGCATCCAAAATTAAGTTATAAAACTAGACCTTGATAAAAAGCCATACATTTTAAAGTGGGAAGATATATGTAATAAGGATTATCTTTGTTTTCAATTAGTTTAATTAGGACACTTTATGTTATAAAATGTATACACCCTCCTTAACCTGGATTCAGTAATAAAAGAGTTAATTGACCACCGTATCTGAGAAATGCAAAGGCAGGGCTGGCTTTAGGCAAGGTGTTTTATTCTAATGACCCAAACAATGTGTAACCAGGGGCGCAATTTGTTTCCTTATCTTCACTTTGATTCTACACTTTCAATTTTATTTTCAGGTTCTGTGTTCGTTTTTTGTTGCCGCTTTAACAGATTACTGCAAAATTAGTGGTTAAAACAAACAAAGATTTATTATCTTGTAGTTCTGGAGGACAGAAATCAGAAAACGAGTCTCATATCTCTAAAATCAAAGTGTTCACAGGGCTCTGTTCCTTCTGGAGGCTCTAGGTGAGATGTGTTCCTAGCCTTTTCTGTCTCGTAGAGTCTGCCTACATGCCATGGCTTATGGATCCCTTCTAGCGATGGCATCACTGTGACCTCTGCTTCAGCCATCACACTTCCTTTTCTAACTCTGCCTCTCTGCCTCCTTTTTTCGTCTTTTAGGGATGTTTGTGATTACAATGGGTCTACCCAGATAATCTGGAATAATCTCCCCATCTCAAAATCCTTAACTTTATCACATTACAAAATCCCTTTTGCCATGTAGTGTAACATATTTACAGGTTCTGGGATTAGGACGTGAGCATCTTTGGAGGGCCATTATTCTATTTACTGCAGTCTTCCCTCTGGCCCTGAAAGATTCACATCCATCGCATGTCAAAACTACATTCATCCTTCCCAACGTCTCCAAAAGTCTTAACCCATGAACTCAGAGTCCAAAATATCATCTACATATTATCAGTTCAAAGGTCCCAGATCTCATCATCTAAATCAAGTATGGGTGAGACTCTGATATGACCCATGCTGGGGAAAAATTCATATCTATTTGTGGACCTGAGAAGCTAGAAAACAAGTTACATGATTTAAAAACACAAAGGTATAATAGCATAGGAAACCAGCTATAGACATTCCTGTTTAAAAGGAAGAAGATAGAAGGAAAAAAGGAATCATTGGTTCTAAGCAATTTTGAAATCCAGCTGGGCAAACAACATTAGTTTTTAAGACTTGAGAACAATTCTCCGTGGTTTATGGCTTATCCTCTTAGCTCATGGCTCAGCCCTCAGGGTTCACATCTATGACCTTGGAATTATCCTTCTTTTCTTTTTCATGAAGGGTAGAACATGTTTGCAGCTGACTACTCTTATCAGCATATTTCCTGCCTACAGAATTTTAAGAATTCAACAGCTTTCTTTCATTTGTCCCCTCTCTGTCCCTTTCAGTCCAAGCTGCCACTGTTTCTGCTGATATAACATTCTCAAGAACCTTGTTGCTCTCCCATGTATATCTTGGGAATTCACTCCATTAGACAAGAGGCTCCTCACAGACCCTTTTTAGATGATCTTTACTCCTGAATTCTATTGACACAGCTGAGAGATTCCATGAGCCACATGCCAAATCTCCTCAAAGAGCCCTCTGTGTGAATGAATATTCTGAACTTTTGATCTTTGTGAGGTTGTCCGGACATACTCTGGGTTTTCTCTACAGGGCATACTTTTCTGACCATAAATCTCCTAATTTCAGTGTCTTTTATAATCTGAGTAGGCTGAGAATTTCCCAAATCATCAAGACCTGGTTCTTTAATTAACAGTTCTTCCTTCAGTACATTTTTTTCCTCTCATATTTTACTGTAAGCAGCAAGGAGAAATCTGGCCACATTTTTAACACTTTGGAAATGTCCTCAGCAATTGTCCAAGTTCATCACTTACAAGCTCTGCCTTCCACATAAATGTAAGACACAATGTGCTAAAATTCCTGCCACTGTGTAACAATAATCCCCTTTTCTCATTTCCTTCTGCACGCTCACCATCAATGACTTTAGTATCCATATTTCTACCATCAGTCTTTTCAAGGCAATCTAAGCTTGTTTTCTACAACGCTCCTTAAAATTCTTCCAGCTTCTGCTTGTTGCCCAATTCCAATGTCACCTACACATTTTTAAGTGTTTATTACAGCAGCACTCCCCTTCATGGTACCCAAATCTACACTAGCTTCTTATTGCCCTTCTAATGAGCTACCACAAATTTAGTGCCTTAAAACAATACAAATTTGTTATCTTGTAGTTACAGAGGTCAAATATTCAAAAAAGGGTTTACAAGGCTAAAATTAAGAAGATCAAGGTATCAGAAGGAGTGTGTTCCTTGTGCAGGCTCCAGGGGAGACTCTGTTTTTTTTCCTTCTCCGGTCAGAGGCTGCCTACATTCCTTGGCTTGTGATCCCTCCCCAAAATGGCATCCCTCTGCTTTTGTCATCACATCTCCTTCAACAACTCTGACTTTTCACATCACTCTTCTATTTTCAAAGGACCCTTGTGATTACATCGGGCCCATCTGGATAATCAGGGATAATCTCACTGTCTCATGATCCTTAAATTTATCACATCTACAAATCCCTTTTTTCTTGTAAGGTAATATATTCACAGGTTCTGGGGATTAGGATGTAGGCATCGTGGGGTTGGGGGCACATTATGCTGCCTACCACAGTTTCCTGATAGGGGTCTGAGGGAAGCTCTAAGATTTCTTCTAAATTGCCACTTCACTGAAGCTCATACTCTTCCACAGTCCAGTGGGAAAAAGGGTTTCTCCTAGTGGTACCTCCGTGAGAGACACAAAGCTTCTCATTCTTAGAAGCCCCAGTAAATGTCCCCTTTCCTGTCTGATTGGCTGATGTGCTCAGCTCAGAATTCATCACCATGATGAGAAAGACAGGCCACTCTGCAGGACTACAGTGACTCAGGATCTGCTTCCTCAATTTCGTAGTCAAGAATGTGTAGAGAGAGTTTCCCTCAGAGTAAACTATGAGACATGCTACCAAAATAAGGAAGAAGGGATTCTGAGAAAAATAAGCAAACAAACAAAAAAACCACAAAAAAGCCCCAGAAATATCAACTAAAATATATCCCTTCACTTTATGATTGTAAATTAGCCAAGGATAATGACTATATCATACTCATATTTGTATATTGCATGTAGATAGCACATCACTCAAAGGTATAATGTAATAATTGGCTTTCTTAAAGAAATGACTAAATGGTGAATTATCACATTGTCATGTTGACATGACTTAATCTGCTGTGTAGTCAAATCCATAGCCTTGTATGTACCATGTGACTACAGGTTATTGCTTTTGCAAATACATTTTTAAAATATGTTGTAGAAAGTATTAAAAGTCAGATCATGATATTGGGAGAACAGAAATATATTAAGATGATTAATTATCTAAATTAAAATAAGACAAGAAATACAATTCCACAATGGAGTTCCTAAAAGGAATTATATACTTTTAACCTGGGTCATCTGCTTGGCCTGATCTCAGAAAAATCAGTGTTCCTGTTGCACCTCCACCCTCCATACACATATAACTTAGGGTATATGTGGTTTGAAAAAATAAAAATATGCATTAATTCACCTTCAGAACTCAAAAATGTGTCCGGGTTATTGTATACTTCATCACCACATTAAATCTCAGAAGAGGTCTCTCAAGATCTAATGTCTTAAATACTATGTGAAGAGTATCAACTACACTAAAGTATTTCCCATGGTTCTCATTTCTCCCCTCTTTTCTGTCTGATCCTTTGGTTCCCTTTTTTCCTCATAAGAGGCTGGGTGGGAAGTGGGCCTGGCACCTCTGAGAGGAAGGATAAGAAGAGACCATGCCTCTCAAGTATAGATCTCCAGGCTGTGCAGGAAAATATTAAACCTGGTTCCAAGAGAAGACACCACAGTCCACCTGGAGTCATCTGTCTAAGACAAAGGAGAGTATATTGGGGAAGAGAGTACAGCAATCTTTAGAAGCTAGTGGTGGAACCAAATGAGGATCTAAGAGGTAGAAAAGTTGATGATTTTTTGTAGAAGATCATTAGTGAGTGGACTGATGGCCTCAGTTACTCTGGGTTCAGAAGTCAAAGGCCATAGTAAAGAGTAACTTGATCACTAGACCTACTATGTGAGGCTGAGCCGGATGTCTTTAAAGGGATCTGAACAACATGGACCATTTTTGGTTCCTACCCTCCCTCCCACTCTACGAGGACATCCTTTTACTGATATGGGAAACAGAGGATTTAGACTCCCTTAAAAAGAGATTGCAGCTCTTCCCTCATATCATACTCTCTTGTTCAATGGTTCTTTACAATGTTTCAGCAGGTGACAGGCTTGAACTTATTTTGTGCATCTCATGAAAGCTAAAGATTTCCCTCCCAGAAAAAAAGAGCATGTGCACAGAAGCCAACCATTTTTCATAAAATTTCAGGATGCTCATGAGCTCCTGAACTCCATTATCAGAGACCTTCCAGAAAGATCCCTGGACTCAGTTAAGGGTCCTTGCTGTGGACCCCAGCATTATTATGTAATGGAAGCTTTGAGTGTTTTGAGAAATTTGGAGGTTACCAAAGAGACTCATTACATTTCAAAGAACCCATCAAACTAAGCCACTTCAGAAGGTTTTGATTTAGTTATCTCAGGCAACTTTTCTTTTAACTTTTCCAGGACAGGAAGGCATAGGCATGACTAAGGATCTAAAATATTGCTTTCCAGTTCTAGCATCATGGGAATTTTCCTGATGATGACTTTAGCCTGTATTTTTCATGCACCCCCTCCCCCACCTTCTTTTTCAAAGGATATTCACATTGTCTTCTCTCACCACCTGGTGAACTCGGGAGAGCGGGAAAGAAAGGGTGGGGAAGAGGGAGAAAGATTGAAGAGGGAATGTCATACAGTGAGGAATGGAGGGAACCTGCATCTGAACATCTCCTCAAAAGATAGACCTTTTTCCAGAATGGCATTTTGATTCATCATCCTTCCTGGCCAAAATCATTGGTTTGTAAGTTCACTTATTCAGCAAAAATGTATGGGCATTTGCAGTATTCCAAGTCGTATGCTAGTATCTGTGAAGGGTGCAAAGGTGAACAGCATATAATTCTCCTCTCAAAGGAGCTGGAGGTTTGTCAGTGGGGATAAGATAGACAAAAAAAAAAAACTCAGTTTAAAGTAGTTTCATGAAAGGGCTTCGCTGTTCACCCTTCCTAAGTTTCCTATTGTGTGTGTGTGTGTCTGTTTGCGTGGTTGCTTCACTTCATGTCCCAGGGACTGGGCAAGTGTCTCTCTTGTTTTCCCAGAACATGTTCTTCTCATGACATTCACCATCGTATTTACCGTGATACTTTATAATTATCCATTTGTGCTTCTCTTCCAACAGATCACAAGCCCTTTGAGGATAGAGACTGAGTCTTACTAAATCTCTTATCTTTATTTCCTGGGAGCCATCAGGGCACCTGGAACATGGTAAATGCTTTAAAAGATATAGAATAAAGCCCTGAATCACATCTAGAGAGGCGAGAACACAGATGAAATAAGATGTCCCACATAAAGAGGACCCTAGCTATTATATCAGGAAATGGCATCTGGCATCTGTTCGTTGTGTGTTTCCAGCCCTCGGTTTCCCACCTGTCCTAGAAGGGAGTTGGATTAGGTAATTCATTCCAGATGAAAAAAAATTCTTTTTAAAATAATACTGAGAGCAGGGAAGGAAGTAAATGTCTTGGCCACCTGCCCCGCTTTAAATACCCGCCTAGGTCTTATGGTCAAATAAAAACAATTTCCTGAAGGTTGAGTGTCCAAAATGATAGCTGCAAACCCTCCAGAGGCTCGGAATGTTCGCAGGCTCCATTGACAAAAGTGACTTCCCACGCTTTGCCCACAGAGGGCATCCCTGCGCATTGATACGTAGGCCGGGCGAATGCAGCTGCTGGAAGCCTCCTCCGTCCGCTTTTTTCCCTAAGCCGTCGTCTCTCTGCCCCCACCCCCCTTCCCGTGGAATCTTTGCCTGATCCAGTTCGTTTCCCTCCGGTCTCCACATTTTCCCTTCCAGCCCTCCACTTCTCCGGATCAATGGATAGTACGGTTCCAACTCTCAGCTCACACACCGCTGGCGGACACCCCAGTAACAAGTGAGAGCGCTCCACCCCGCAGCCCCCTGCCTCTCCTCCCTCGGTCCCCCGCGCTCTTGGAAGAAAAACCAACAGCGTCTCCAGCTCTCGCGCGGAATTTTCTCTTCAACTTTACCCAACCGACGCCATGGAACCGGCTTCAACCTTTTAATGCACAGCGCAGCCACAGGATCGCCTGCCTTCTCCTCCTGGTCCCTCCTGGATGTTCCGTTTATTGATGGCTCACAAGCCCCGCGGAGAGCTGTCTTCCCTCCTCTTGCTCCCTCGGTTTCCTTGAGTTAGTTTCCAAGGTTTTACCAGGGCTCGGGATCTCTTGGACCGAATGGAACTTTTTGCTGCCTCCTTTTGCTGCTGATTCTGTCAGTGGACAAGGAAAAAGGCTTCGAAGGCAGAAGAGGCGCAGGGGAGGTGGAGGAAGAGGTGGAGGAAGAGGACGAGGAGGAGGAGGAGGAGGAGGAAGCCGAAGGGGCTCGGCGTGTGTGTGCGTGTGTGTGTGTGTGTGTGTGTGTGTGCGTGTGTGCATGCGTGTGTGAGTGCATGTGTGTGAGTGCCCACACTGCCCAGGACCTCTGGCCCCGAAGGTGTTGGCTGAAATATGGAGAATAGCCTTGGATGTGTTTGGGTACCCAGGCTGGCTTTTGTACTCTTCGGAGCTTCCCTGCTCAGCGCGCATCTTCAAGTCGCCGGTAAGTGGTTCTTCCCTTTCTTCTCGTGGCACCCCTCTCTTTACCCCCTTTCCCTTCTCATTTCAGTAGTAGAATGGGGGGAGTGCAAGATATTTGGCGCTCGCGCTGCCCCCCATTTCCTCACGGATGATTAAAAAAGAGACTTGTTTAGGGGAGGAGGAGGATGGTGGTGGGGGCGAGGGGCGCCCCTTCGCTCTTTCTTAAGCCGGTGCTTCTCACATCTTTGCTTTTGCACATACTTGCGTGCGTTGGGAGAGCTGGCGGGCCGGGGGCAGGTGATGGGGCTGTCGTTGAAAGGAACTGGGTTGGATCCTTAAAGCCTCAGAAACCTACCGAGGGGGGAAGGATCGGGGCAACAGGGGCAAGCGGAGGAGGACGTCGAGGGGGCTTCGAGGAAGTCTGTGCGGGACGTAGATGGTCGGGCTGAGTCGTCTGTATGTGGATGTATGCGCCCCCGGGTTTGGATTTCTGGACTTGCTGATTGAGAACCGGGAAAGGGACAGCTAACGTGTTTTGGTACTTCGGAGAAGGGGGCTGTGCTACTGAAGGAGGCGCAGAGTTGCGGGGAGGAGGGAGAAGTGTTTTATTGTGTTTTATTTTTTTTAACGGTGAACGGAGTTCGCAAGCTGAGTCTCCACATATCTCCAGGACACCTCCAAACTCCAAAGGATTAATATTCCGGGGAACCGGCCTCCTGGCCTTGGCACTTGGCAAGCGCAGTTTCTAATTAAAAATGGCAAAACTGTGTGGGGATTGGATCGGGCTAGAGGAGCAGAGAGAGGGACCCGGAGGCTGTTCAGGGCTGCTGCAGTCTCCGAAGACGAAGACGGAACTGGGGGCTTCGACGGCCAAAAGAACAGAAAAGAGCAAAATGACTCAGTATAACGTCCACTCGTTTTGCGGGACCTCATGACAAGTGTAGATGGGCACCGAGGTGCAGGGAGCGGGCCTGGAGACGGGGGGAGAGGGAAGGAGAGGAGAGCAGCTGGCTGAGCATTCAAATCCCTTCGGACACGACCTTTTCCCAAATCCGAAGGAAAATGAGGCCCTGGCGGGGCCGGGAGTTGAGTAGGAGTGCCCCAATTCGCGCCTTGGAAATTAACAGGGAACGCGATGTAAATCGCAGCCAAGCCCCCAGCCTCCCCAGAGCCCGCAGCTCCGGCTTTCTTGTCCCTGCTAAGTGCTGCGTGGCTCAGGGTTGCGAAGGCGAGCGGAGAATGCGCCTCTTCTGGTCGGTCGCGAGGGATTCAGACCGTCAAGAGCCGAGCCAGCCTGAAGCTCCCCAAAGCTCGGTGCGGCCACATGCAGGCAGGAATCTGCGTGTGCACTCGGACTCCACTCCTCATCCTCCGTTGGCCAGACAGAGAGAGCAAGCGCGAGGGGTGTGTGTGTGTGTGTGTGTGTGTGTGTGTGTGTGTGTGTGTGTACGCGCGCGCTCCTGGGATGCGCGCGTACCCGCATCCGCGCGCGCCCAGCCACCCGCGCTCCCTCCCTCCCTCTCCGGCCGGTCCCCCGCTCCCTGGGCTCCTCTCTCCCGGAGCTTTGTCCTCCGCAATTACTCTGGCGGAAGGTGGGCGGGGGGGACTATCCCTGCAGTAATGAATAGGTGTCTTTTTTAAATTCCCTTCTCGAGACCGGCAGATGCTAGACGCTGGGGCGAGGAGAACCCTCCTTCTGTACAGAAGGCTGACTTGCGCTCTCTGGCAGTTTGGGAGACCGCCTCAAGCAGGAGAGGGGAACTTAAGAGGGGGCATCCCTCACTGGGTAGAAAGTCTGCAGAACAGAGGGACTGGTGGCCTGAGATGTGCTAGCTGAAAATACTGCATTAGGCAAGGTGCGCAGAAACGGACGATGATGTCTTGTCAATTACACCACAATATTTTAAAGCCGTTTCCCAAGTGACTTTTGTGTGAGGAAGGGTGGGGGTAGATGAATGAAGATGAATTTCTGTATGTTTTATTAACACATTAACTGCCGTGTGAGTTATATGTAACTCATGCTAGTTTTGAGCCCCGGGTCTCCTGAAGCAAAACCTGCAAAACCCTACAGCTGGTTTGTGAAAACCTTACTTGTTGATGTTCTTACTGATTGACAAATTAATTCTAAAAATGTGGATTAAATGGATACAAGTCAATTAATTTCATTTTTCATTAAATTAGAAAGGATCATTTTGTTTTTGAAGTTTTTGTTCTCTTTTCGTAATAAAACACTATGGCCCCACAGAAAAAAATTGTTTTTTTCTAGTGTGGCAGTCAGTGTGTTAATATCTAAATTAATTAAATATTCCCTTCTCAATAAGTTTCTTATCTAGAGAGTTATGGCCAAATATTACGATTTTGTTGTTGTTTTCTCCTAAACAGATAGGTAGGTCTATGCTTGTATGCTCAAAAAAGCAGGGATACACACACACACATGTACATATATATGAATAATATGCTGATGGATAGGCATGTATATGTAAATCATTAAACTTTTCTACACTTCTAAATCCATTTCTGTCATTCGCAAATGAATTGTGATGAAGTTTACACAGGTTCCAGAAAAGTGAATGGTGCACTTGTAAGATATTGCTAATTCACATCACTCTGGTCTTCTTTGCCTATTAGTTTTAGTATCACCTCTTCCCGTTAGTAGCAATTTCCCCTTTTTGGGAACATGGCAGGGAATTGATGCTAAAGTAAACCTAGTTCACTCTATAAAAGGACCAGTAGGAGGTGCCCTTAATAAGGCCAAGTGTCTAGTAGTTTCCTGGCAGTGAAATTCCCATTCAGCAGGGTGTTTTAAAGACTTTGTTGATTGGTAACAAAGGATTATGGAGACTAGTACAATAGCACTGGGCCCTTTCCCACTTTCTAGGTAAAGTGTGAAACTGCTGTAGAATTTGTATGAAATTGTTATGACCCAACAAAGGACATCGCTGAAGAGTTTCAGCACAGAGTGAGGACTCGATGTTGGGGGAGGATGATGGTGGCTTTTTAGTTGGCTTTTCTAGGATGCCGTCTTATGTATTTGACATGAACTACAGGCAGAGGGACCAAGAAGAGTCCCAGGATCTCAGGTAAGATGAAAATTTCAGATGTTAGATGTTAATGAATGAAATAGGAGGTATACGCATTAATTAATTAATTCTTCATATATGGTTGGGTTGTATTCTATTGAAAAAAATCTATGAGAGTTTATGTAGTCTGCACATGATGAAATGAGGCTTGCTGCTTACCCTAAAGAGTCGGTTCTCATTCCCCTAGTTGAAACAGATCAGATGACACCGGGTGGGTTTGCTGTTGAGTGGCTGGAGCATGGCAGGACCTGAGGGCGGGGGGTTAGGCTGGCCGCCCACTCATCTGTGAGTGCTGTGGTGTCAATCACCAGTGACCTGCCAACTGTCCATTCAGCACACAGCAGCAGCTGCCCTCTGAGTTATGAAGCATGTGAAACAGCCACCACATGTGTTATATGTGAATATATTAGCCTTAGTGCCTTTGCTTTAATGCTCTTAAAAGCTGGGCTGGCTTGAACTGCTGATAGGCATTTTTTCTGGGGAGAGATTTATAACTTCTCAGTGTGTATGACTTACATTTATTCTCGAGCAAGTTAACCTCTCAGCAAACTTCCTTATTGTTTTCACTGAAGAGGAAGAGCTTTAATCCTGTCTAAATTCCTGAATGAAGCTCTGCTGAAAGTTTCTCCTGGAGTACAGGGTATTCGCAGGCTGTAGTATGGTTTTATAAACCAATAGGGAGCTTGACAAGAGATTTGGGGAAGTGATTTTCCTGGGGAAGGGATATTTTTACTTGTTCCTAGAGAGGGAAAGAATAATGCTGCATCTTCTAAGGGAATCCCAGCACCTTAGTCTCAAAAGCATCTTTAATAACAGGAAATATTTCTCCTTTCCTGACTTGTATTTCCTGTTTCATAAATCCAATGATCTAGGATTCTTCGAAGGCATGGGATTTGCTACTGGACTGTTTTCAGCTGCATGCAGTAGGGTCATCTCGTATGATCACTGTCATTTGGAAATAAGCCTTGATTTAAATTTTGACTTCCAACCAAAACATTTTTTTTTTATCTTATCTTGGTGCTGCATGATTTAAGGCAGTGCTGAAGTTTTTGAACAGAATATTTCTTTCTATAGGAGATAAATATGTAATCTGGGTCTTAAGATTACATTTTTAAGCAAGTATTGTTACTGTTTATTTGGAGAATTTACCATTCTAAACTTTGCATATGACACTAGTTTTCATGATTCTATCAATAAGGAAAACTATTTCAAAACAATGCAGTTTTTTGGAACATTTAATTTTTTTTTTATTTCAAAGTATTATGGGGGTGCAAATGTTTTTCATTGCAAGGATTGCTTTTGTAATGCTTAAGTCAGGGTTATAAGTAAGCCCATCATCCAGATAGTGTCCACTGTACCCATTAGATAAGTTTTCCCCCATCCACTCTTCCCCTTCCCCCCAATTGATTTCCATTGAATTATACTTCCCTCTATGCACATGTGCGCTCATTGGTTAGTTCCAATTTAACAGTGAGTACACGTGATGTTTGTTTTTCTATTCTTTAGATACTTCATTTAGGATAATGGTCTCCAGTTCCATTCATATTGTTGAAAAAGGTATTCAGTCATTCTTCTTCATGGCTGAGTAGTATTCCATGGTATATATATACCACATTTTATTAATCCAATCATGAATTGATAGGCATTTGGGTTGATTCCACATCTTTGCAATTGCGAATTGTACTGCAATGAACATTTGAGTACAGATGTCTTTTTGATAAAATGACTTCTTTTCCTTTGGGTAAATACCCAGTAGTGGGATTGCTGGATTGAATACCAGTCTACTTTTAGTTCTTTGAGGAATCTCTATACTGTTTTCTATAAAAGTTTTACTAATTTGCGGTGCCACCAATAGCATATAAACATTCCTTTCTCTCTGCATCCATGTCAGTATCTATTGTTTTTGGACTTTTCAATAAAAACCATTTTAACAGGGGTGAGGTGATATTGTGGTTTTAATTTGCATTTCCCTGATTAGTGACGTTGAGCATTTTTTCAGACGTTTATTGGCCATTTATCTTTTGCCTATTTTTTTAAATGGGGTTGTTTGATTTTTCTTTCTGATTTGCTTGAGTTCTTTGTAGATTCTGGTTATTAGCCCTTTATCGGACGTATAGCTTGCCAATATTTTTTCCCATTCTGTAGGTTGTCTGTTTGCTCTGTTGATTATTTCCTTGACTGTGCAGAAGCTTTTTAATTTAATCAACTCCCATTTCTTTATTTTTGTTGTTGCTGTGAACTAATACATATGTACACACCCAAAGACGAAGAGAGGATTTCCACCACTACTTCATGGCTTCTCCAAATGTGTGACTTTGGGGTTAATTATGATAGCTCTAATAATGTAAGGACACTTGTGATTTCACTAGTGAATGAATTCTTCTTGCCTAGCTACAGATCTTGCTACTTTCCATAGATACAGCCTGCATTGCTTTCAGAAACTTGCACCAAATTAGGAACACAATGCTCTGTTTTGGTATTTGTTACACAGCTACCAGCTCAAATGATAAATTTTGATGGATTAATCTACCGCAGATGATAATCTCTCAGATGAACTGTATATATAAATTTCAGGAAACCTGAGCTTTGCCTGAGTAAAAAGAATAATGACATAAACTCACAGAGGATTACTTGATTAATTAACTAAAGATAAAAAGTCACTTGGTTCTGGAAAAATACTGTAATCCCTAAAGTAGAATAGTAAATACTATGCACATTTACAATTCATAAAATGTAAACATAGAGTCTTGTCTTTTTTTTTTTGTTTCCTTTCCCTGTTTCTTCATTATGATGTTCTAGAGGAGGGTTTAAGAGTTTCATGAGTTGTCACAACAGTTATACCTTAATGAATTGTAGCTTGGCATCTCACTAACTCATGATCGAAACATACTGAATTCAATATCAACACAATGCCTGGTGAATTTTTCGGCAGCTTTCTGTGGGCTGCTTGCTTCTTTCTAGTCTGTTCCTAAACAACGGCAGCTCTCATCTATGAGCTGTATAGCATCAATACTGCCTCCCTTGATACAGCCCAGTAGAGCCTTTTGCAATGTGAAACCAAGGCCTTGACCCCAGGTACTATGTTTAATATGCTGTATTAAACTTTGCAAGATCACAGAGATTTGCCCTAAAAATAAATTTTCTTTCATCTTTCTTTCAGTGGAAAATTAAGCTATACTCTAGAAACAGCTAAGTAGTAGTATTACCTTAAGAGACCCTAACTTGTGGCCTCTCAGCCAGTATTATTGAAGTTCTAGAGTTTGTAAGCTTTAAGAAGAGACTCAAGTGAGTTCTACAGGATAAGAGGTTATTCCAACCTAGGTATGCTATTTTTTTCACAAAGGTGTTACCAGGTTGGAACAATAGACCTTTAACTTTTTTTCAAAATTACTACTTTTCTGAGATCAAAGTTTTTTTAATGGTAGCATACCAATAGCATGACAATGACTCAATGAATTTAACATACTTTGCTTCAAAACAAGACCTTAAGTAAAGCAAATGTTAAACTTGTCATAAGAAAGAATGAGCAATCCAGATTATATTCCCTGTAGGCCAATCAAAAAATGTGCAAGATAAAATTACATGTTACATATGCCAAGTGGGTAATAGCAAAAAATAAAATGCAAATTATTATGCACCTTTATAATTGCAGCACTCAGGTAAATTACGGCACAATTTAGTACGACACTTTTGCTTTCTCTCACACTGAATGTTGATTCCTTATCTCATATTTGTCTGGTTTAGCATTCTACTAACATGAAGAAATACAAGTTGCCTGCTTGATGATAAAAATTACTGTAGTGCTCTAAAGTTCTTTGACAAATTTTAGCCTGAGGTTTAAAAACCAAACCTCTTTAACTCAACTGTTAAATAAAATGTTGTTCTTGATAGTTTAGGCATACCTGAACTTTGTCCAATGGTATGGTTTATAAATACATAATAATGTATATGATGGAATATGCCTTCTTCTTCTCTATTGATGGTAATTTGCCAATGGTAATACCATTACATATTGCATTTTATTAATAGTTCCAAACAACCATATTATTCACAGCTTTCATTTCTTAGGGAAAAATTCAACTAAGAAACACATAAATCATTCCATATTTATTAATCAGATTTTTAAAGCCTGTTCTTATGGTATGACTTGTATGGGAAAGTTTCCCTTTTCTGTTAAATTCCAGGCACCCAACGCCTATAGGCTACTTTCGTTTTTTATGATATACTTTAGCTTAATTTGACAAAACCAAATTCTGTGACTTGTTTCTTGCCCAGTCATTTCACAGTTTCCAGGGAGGAAGGCTCTGTAGACCACTAGTGATTACTAAGATGGAACTTAACAGGAGTATTTATTGCAGTGTAGAGATTTCTTCCTTGTTCTTTGCTCATCCTTTAAATACTGGTTCTTGCCAGAAGGCTACTCTTGAGAGTATCTAGGACAAAAATATTCCACTGAATTAATTGAATCTTTATGATGTGATTTAATGAAAATACAAACTGGTTAGTATATTATGAAGTGATAAGAAGGCTTATCAATACATTATTCTGGACTATCTAAAATGTTCTTAAATTCTGCTTTTACATTTTTGTAAGAGAATAAAGGAGTTAAACAGTTAATATGAAAGTTTTTAATTCAAGTCATTTGTCTTAGTAAGTTTCTTGTTAAGCATCAACAGTTTTAGATTTTACTAATTTTTCCATAGTCTTTAAGACACATTCCTTCACTCACTTAGCTGACTTTTAAAAAGTATGTAGAACATAGTTTAACCTGTCTCAATAATAATAGATCCAATGCATCATTACGACTTCATTATATTATGTGATATTATAGAGATAATCTTTAAAGATGTTACATCATACAGAACTGTTTATTTTTTCCATCAAATGGCCATGGTCTGCTACTTTAGTTTTCTTAAGAATTTTACTCCTGATTTATAAAATGTATTTTGTCTACTTACTTGTTTCTGTATGAAACTCCTCCCTGTTGTCAGACTTCCTCAAAGCAGTCCTTCCAAACTCTTTTACTTTCAAGTTCCTAAGAAATATAGGTGACTAAGTTTTGTTGGGATTGTGTCTAAAGTAAGAGAGAGGATTATAAATCAGGACTTGAATTCTTCAATAGAGAAAAAATTTCTAATTTGTTTTAACTAATGATTTTGTGACATTTCTCAAATCTGATATTAATCTGGATGCCATTTTTTTTTTGTGCAACGTATTTTTCCTTGTTAAATGAGGGTGTGGACTAGATCAATTCTAGTTATGTTACCAGTTTCAACATTATATGATTTATTTATTTAACTCATATGCTGTGCTATACATACAGTGTTTGGTTAACTAATAATAAATAATAGCATTAATGACCATCATCATCAAAATAATAATCAAATACCCCTGTCCTCACAAGTAGTATTCTAAATTTTGTATTAATTAATTAATTCTTTGCCTGCTGTGTAGTTTTGCCACATACTTATGCATCTTTAACATGTTATTTTGCCTTGTCTGTTCTTGATTGTAATAAAATAATATATATATATATTGTTCTCTGACTCATGTTTTGCTAAACATTAAGTATTTGAAATTCATCTATGTGGATACCTATGGCTGCATTGCAATCATTCTCTCTGCTGTATAATATCTCTTGGTATTAATTGACCACAATTTATTCAATTTACTGTTGATGGATGTAGGGAACTCAGTTTTTTGTTATTGCCAGTCATGCTGCTATGAATGTTCTGGTATGTGTCCGCCAGTACAAATTTCCCACCATGTCTAGGGTGCATACATGACTAGGAGTGCAATTGCTGAGTCCTAGAAAGGATATCTTTACTTTCAGGAGGCAATGACATGTTGCGGCTACCGAAACCCCACCAGGAGTAGATGAAAGTCCCCCTTGATTCACATCACCACCAACTGTTGGTATTTTCATGTGCTTAATTTGTCTTCCTCTGTTGGATGTGAATTAACTTCTCATTGTGGGTTTAATTTGCATTTTCCTGATTGTTAATAAGGTCAATTATTTTTTTCCATGAATTTCTTGGCCATTGTGATTTTAGCAAGATAATTCTATGATTCTGTTTCTCCAACTGTGAGCAACCATTTACTTTTAGATATTAATATTATTGGTGGTTATTCTATTTCTTCTACTAAGCAACCTTTTGCTTTCAGGCATAGATGCTGTCAGTAGTCTACCATCTAACATTCAGGAAGTTACTGCCTAATACTCTATCATGTTTACTCTAGCCCAGGCTTGACTTAATTAAGCACCTTCCCAAAATGTACACTGATTTTGAGCTGGTCAATGTAAGAGTATTGATTATCCAGAGCAAGTCCTTCCTTGTCAGTAGCCTACCTTATCCTGTTTATTATGTCCATGTAGAGAATCACTTACAGGGAAACAGTATGCTTGGGTGCCAGGCTTAATTTGAGGTGCATTATGAATCCTCTGAAAATGGTGAAGCAAAGGATGACTGAATCACAGAGTTATAATGGCAGACACAAAATATGAGTTTAAATTCATAATCTGACCATTTGAACTTGGGTATATTTCCAACACAGTAAAATACATAGGTCCAATTCATTGCTGCATTCATGGCACATATGACTGTGGGTTTCAGAAAAACACCTGTGCTTGCACATGTACATCTCCTCCAATTTTTGTTTGAGTTCAGAATTGTCTCACCTACTCCCATGGGACGGGCTAATGAAGACCCCGGGATGAAATAAAGCATCAGATATGCTCACAGTGGTCTCTCTG
Organism: Indri indri; assembly: GCA_004363605.1. Lineage (NCBI taxonomy): Eukaryota > Metazoa > Chordata > Mammalia > Primates > Indriidae > Indri > Indri indri. The sequence continues at coordinate 17,360 of RJWJ010018004.1, forward strand.
GTGTGTTGCCTTCTGTGCGGACTCATTACAGCCGTGAGCCAAGGCCGAGACATCTAAGCAAACCCCCTGCACCCAAAGTCCTCAATCCATTGTTTCCACATCTTTTCTCAGCCTCATGGGATCCCAGAAGAATATAAATTAGAGAGAAAAATCTGCAAAGCTTTTCCTTTCATGTCTAATGTCTGGGCAGAGCTGTTCCCTGCAGGACAATTTCTAGTTATTTTCTCACTCTGATTTGAGACGTCTCCAGGGATGGTTTGTTGACTGTTTCCCTTGGGAAACTTTTCTGCAGCATATCAGTTTTTGCTGTTAAAAATTTATTGTACAATTCATCTGAGATAGTCCTGTTCTAAATGTTCTTCCCATCACTCCTGTCATCTGGCTGCTGGTTCCTATTTGCCCGTTTTGGTGACACTGCCTCTTCTGTGCTTAAACGTGTTAAATAATTCTAGCTATAAATCATCCCTCCCCACTTAGGCTTTACTTAACCAGACTATAAATAGTTAGTTCACTTAGACTTTGCTCATATCCCCCCAGAAGCTTACTCATGTTTATTTTTCTTACCGGAACTCCTTCTAGTTTGTTTCTATCTTTCCGGTAATCAAGAGCCCCAATTTTAACATGCTTTTCTGAGTAAGCTCTCCCAAGTCATGCATTATAAAATAGAGATCCAGCATAATTGTTAATTTATTGTATAGCCCTGGGTATACACTTGGTCTCTCAAAACTTGCGTTCTCATCTTTTAGGTAGAACGATGAGAACAATCAATGACTAACAAAATCATTGAGGAATTATAAGGACCAAATTAAGATCAAATATTTGATTCAAGAGAATAGTTACTGAGCATTTAGCAAGTGTTACAAGGAGATAAATAAAAAGTTTACATGCATTTCTGCCTTCCAGGGGCAAATCCTCAAGTGAAAGTGACAGTCACGCACATAGCTAAGCAGGACATAAGCAGAACAAAACACTCGCTCAAAAAGAATACCAACAAAGTCAGACAGACTGAAAAACATCAACTACAATGTTTACACGTTATATTATTGATACATTAATATTAGCCAGATGGGCTGACAGAGCCAATTCACTCATTCCTGTAACTTTAGATTAATTAGGGAAAAAAAGAACAAGGGGGTGTAAAGAATTGTCAATCATGTTTAAAGCAAAATATAGGTATGGTAGGAATGAGGATATCAAAGGATTTCCTGCAGATCCTGCAGCCTGTTGCTACAAACACATCCTCAGACTTTCATGACCCTTTCTTCCCATACTTGTTGATTGTGTTCCAGGCACTTTAAGGTGGTGATAGAGCTTAGAGACCAGTGAGATAAATATGCTAATCAAATATATATATTAACAAATCCATAATTTCAAATGAGATAAAGCTTCAAAGAAAAGAAAGTACTGCAGGAAAGAGACCCAGACAGCAGATTAAAGAAGGCTTCCCTGAAAAAGTTGTGGTTGAGTCGACACCCGAAGAATGAGTTAGCTTAGTGAAGAAAGAGATGGTTGGGGAGAGGCAGAGGAGAGAATACCAGGTAAGGAAAGTGGGTTCAGAATCCTGTGGTGGGAGGAAAGATGGTGAATTCCAAGATCAGTATATCCAGGGCAGGAGAACCAAGCATGATAATGGCATAGCTAAGGCAGGAGAAGACCTTAGGATACCCTCTCACTAATAGTAGCTACTTATACTCAGTAGATACTGGTTGAATAAATTGAAACAAGTTCCTATCAAGGGCCTTTTCTAATCTCAGCACAATCATTTAAAAATTTAAGCAAATTACATGGGTAACCCTTTCCCGGTGTTTACTTGTTAGATATGAATTTATGGACCTGCCTACCCTATATGTTTAGAGATACCTTATGGGGTTGTGTGGATGTACAACAACTAATGTTACCAAGGGAGAGGGCCTTTGAAAAGTGTAAAGTATAGAAAAATGTGAATTATTATTAACAAACATGATAATGTGCCACTTCCACTTTGAAAGCTGTCACTGAGCAGAGGGAAAACAGGACTTTACCTTTTTCATAGAAATAAGATTGGCATGGGGCCATTTTTTCTTCCTGTGGCCTTCTTCAAAATGTGTGCCTGATTGCTCCTGATCAATTAAAAATAAAACGAAAACTGAGATTTTTTTTTTATTTTTACAGATTATTTTCTCAATATGCTCCTTTTCTATACATTTTATTCCCGTTCCTATTTCTTAAAAATATGGATTGGTATTCTCTTTGCTTTAAGTTGCAGCTCATTTAGAAGTTGTTGAGCTTGCAATCTTTCCACGTCACTGGGCCCAGAACCACGTGTGCCACTCGAGTCAACATGCCATCTACTGCTGGATGTTGCAAAGGAGCCAGCTACACGGTCCTGTGGTCTTTGGTCGTGATGAAAGGTGGCATAGCCCAGCAGGGAAAGCCTGCCAGCTAGTGGGTTTGAGCTGGTACTTAACCTCACTGGACCTCAACTTTCTTACCTATAAAATGGAGATAAAATCAACCTCTGCTTCCCAACTCTAAATTAGAAATAAAAATCACTCCAACAGTTCAATATATAAAATGCTTATTCCAGTGCCGGGTACATAATAAGTATTTTATAAATCCTAGTTATTAGTATTATCTTAATATGGGTTACATTTATCCTGAGATAGTCTTTATAAATAAAAGATTTCACAGGCACAGTCTGGCCACTCTAGAAACATCTTCAATTGCATTGTTATAATTTTAAAGACACAGAAATAAAATAAGATAGACTCCAATGGCAATTTTGAACTCAAGCACATCATGGTTTAGTGGGCCCTGGACCATGCCTTTGCTAGATTTAGAAGCTAATAGGTCCAGCTAAGTTATACCTGACACAATACAATACTGATCAAACCTGGCATCCTATAACACACCTCCTGTGGATTCTACATCCAAACCATCCTTCCCTATTAACTCTTCTCTGGTTAATCATGTCCATTTCCTATAGACCCATAGACCCAGCATCCACTTAGCATGAATACCTAGAAGCTAAGACTTGCTTGGCTAAGATGCAGTACTAGGTATAATTTGTCCCAAGGGAGGAGTGACACCCATCTTGACTTAGTATCAGTGCCCAGCCCTTCCTCATAGTAATTAATTAAAAATCTCTGAGCTAAGGCATAAGCACAAGTATTTTTAAACTTCCAGTGGTGATTCCAACGTGCGGCTATGTTTGAGAATCAGTGTCCTAGGGTCTTGCTCTTCAGAACGGGGTTTGTGCATCAAAAGCCTTTGCATCAACTGTGAGCTTGCAAGAAATGCAGAAGCTCAGGCCATATCCAGACTTACTCTATTAGAACCCCAAGTGACTGGGGAACACTGCTCTACAGGAATGAAAGCCCCACATAGGGAGATGACCTTTGCCCCTATTCTTCACAATTATAGGTTGTCATCTAGTCAATGGGAAAAGGCCTCAGTCACACTAGTTTAGTCTTAGCTTGAAGCGTCTTTGAGGGATTTGGCTTCAGGAGCTGGTGTTGTGATGGCAAACTACGCCAATATCAAAGAGTCTCTTGGTTTGTGGTTTGGTGGCTAATATATTTAATGGAGGCTATGACACATTTCATTTTCCTTGAGATTAAAAGCCCTTGAAGATGCTGTTTTGGTGTTCCATCTGCTTTGGCCTTCTTTTCTCATCAATACTCAAGATAAGAAGGCACATTTTAAAAGGGTCTGCTGGTTTTCATTCTAAATTTTCCCCTCCTTCCACTCTCTTTCCATATTAAAAATACTCAGATCCAGGGAAAAAGGAAGGCACTTGAAAGGGGCCCTGGTGCCCTGGGCCCTCCTCCTGCCTCCCTCCCCTGCCTCTCAGGTCTGATGCTGAAAGCACACGCGTGCTCAAAGTGAGACCCTGACGGGGTGACCCCATAGCAGACCTTGCCTTTTGATTGGGAATGGTCTTTAGGGCACGAAACCAACCAAGTGCTCATTTGCCTGCCTCTGTGTCAGGGAGAAGGGGCGTAACGGAGGTGTTTGAAGAAGAGTAAAGCTTTGCAGGCAGAAGGCTCAGTGCAGGGTTTTGAAGCTTTTCCTCTGCACTGCCTGGCAGAGAGAGCAGCTTTCACTGGCGTGCTTCAAATCAGACTCTACACGAAGAGAACGTGGGGGCTCAGCTGCGCAGAATGGATCAATCTGAATGAAAATCACTAGTGTTCCTCCTGGTGAGAGAAGTTTCTGCTTAGCTCATGAACTGTAGGCCCTTTTCTGGTCCTGGTGGAAAATGAGTAGGGCTTTTGTGAAAGGTTATGTAAGGCTGCTGTTTTTTGTTTTTTTTTCTTTTTTCCCCTTCAGAGTAAAATTCTATTTATAGAGGGGTGAACTGCCTCTCAGGGAAAAATGCATTTTATACACTATAACTTAGGAAAGATAATTTAATCCATCTTTGGGAAAGAATTAAGGGAAGAGAAAGAGAACAAAATTGTAGGCAGAGAGAATGGGACATACAGAAAGAAACAGGAGGAAGAGAAGCATCATTGCTCTGGCCCTGATTCCCAGACTAGCTGTAGAGTCACTAACTAACCATTCCTGTTTGCTGGAGACTGAAGGGTTTCCCAGGAGGTAGGTCTTCCAGGGTTAACAATAGGACAGCCCCAGGTAAACTGGGATGGTTGTCTACCCTAAATTAGGTACATATGGTGGGGAAGGGGTTAGGGAGAATGCGGAGGGTTTTCAGCAGGGCAGTGACAATTTAGACAACAAATCGTCAGTTATATGTGAACAATGAGAGGGCGGTAGCAAGGCCTATTAGAAGGGCATGTTCCAACAGTCGGTAGAAGATAAGTGCCTGATTTGAGGTTTAGAAACAACTTGTACCTTAGCTGTCACATCTGGGTCATTGAGACTTTACTCTCTAATCCTGTGGCAATGTCAAACAGTTTTGATGTCCAAAATGGAAGGTTTTTTTTTTTTTCTTTTGCCAACTACCTGGCCAAAAAACTGTCAGCAATGCTCATTTTCAATATCAGCATATCTTTTGGAGCTGGTAGAATAATGTACTTAGTGGATAAGTCATGTCTAACTCTTATGTTTTGTGTTCCACTGTGTCTAATACAGTGCTCGATGCATATTAATTATTCAATAAATACTTATTACCCAATCAGTTCCTATATGATGATTATTCTCAGGTTTGCACGGGATCTGAAGTTCCTCTTGTGCATGAGCCTTACAAAGTTCAGTTAAGGATATGGTACCTTTCAGAGTTACTCAGCTTTTAACTGCAGAGAGGTTTATTCTATTTTTCTTTTCTCCCTCTCCTCTTTTTGCTTGATTTTTCCTCTACATGCTGTCATTAATAATTTTATTGACACTATTCCAGAGTGCTTGTGAGAAATTCAAAATTGAGAAAATCCTGCAAATACTAACATGCAAATGTGTGAAGTCTGTAGAGTTTGCTGTCTCTGTAAGCCCTGTTACTAATGCATCTAGGGCATTTGTCAACTGGCACGAATGAAAATGGAACAAGATAAAATAGGTGAATAATTATTTCCTACATAATCATCCCAGGGATACACTCTGTGTTGGCCTTAGAAGAATCATTCCTAAGGACTTGGGTAAGTCAAAAGAGTAAAATATTATTTTTGCAGAAGTCAGTGGAAGCCAAGAAAAGATGATGGAGAATAAAAAAGGTACCCGAAATGAAAAGGACTAAACTTCTTGTGTTTCAAAGCATCAGTCAAGCAGGAAAGGACCTCAGCAGTTGTTTGACTTGACCTTATTCTACTGATGAGGACACAGGGGCTCAGAGAGGCTAAGTGAGCTATGCATGGGCAACGTGACACGTTATTGTGCACACCCAACTGCAAATCTTGGCTCTACCAAGACTTAACTGTATGACCCTCATGAAGATTCAAGCTCCTCTTCCCTAAAATTGGGAAACCCACTGCTGAATAGATTACATTTTTTAAAGAGCATTGCACTGAAGGATTATCATAATCCTTGGCACATAGTGAGCACTAAGCTATTTCTGTTTTTATCCATTCATTCAACAGTTGTTTATTAAGGTGATGTTTGATACATCATATATTTTTTTTTTGAGACAGGGTCTTGCTCTGTCACCCCAGCTAAAGCACAGTGGCGTCACCATAACTCACCGCAATTTCAAACTCTTGGGATCAAGTAATCCTCCTGCCTCAGCCTCCTAAGTAGCTGGGACTGCAGGCATGTGCCATGACACCTGGCTGATTTTTGTCAACTTTTTTGTAGAGACAATTCTGGTTATGTTGCTCAGGCTGGTCTCGAACACCTGGCCTGAAGCGATCCTTCCACCTCGGCCTCCCAAAGTGCTAGGATTACAGGTGTGAGCCACCACACCTGGCCTGATACATCATATTTGTTAACTCCTATGGTGGAATTCAAAGGCATATAAACAAAATGCCAACTGTTCTTTTAGAGTTAACAAAATGACTGAGAAAATAAGACCCATATGGAGAGAAAAGAAGAGGAGCAGTCACAAGGCGATATATTATTATATTATTATGAACCAAATGAATGAAGGGTGCACACAGAGGAGAGAAAAAGAACACCATTAGAAAGGCTTCCTGAATATGGAGGGATTGAGTCTGGTGGGCTAGGTAACCGGAGAGGAAGAGAGAGTATTTCTATGTGGACACTGCTTTTTATGTGTTCAGGCTTTGGAAGATAAGAACAAAGATGACAATACTTCACTGCCAAGAGCCACTCAGGGCCAGCATCAGTCCCCATCACCAGCACACAAGCAATGGCTCCCCCAGTTACTAGCCACTTCTCAGGCAGATTTGTGATGTAGCTCGGAGGAAAAGGGAGAGAGAAGTGACAAGGTTATCTGAGAAGTAACTTTGGCAGCGTAAATAATGTAATTTTGGAATAAAGAGGCTTTGCCTGCAAGGCTCTTTGAATAATTTTAGGAAGCTCTCAAAAGAACAAATTGCTCAGGGAAGGACAGATGCCATCACACACTGTGTTTTGAACTTGAAAATCTAGTAGCTGAGAAAGTAAATTTAGACCCCTACATGGCTGTAATAAGGCTGTGCTGGAAATTAATGTTTCTATCTTTTTTCTTTCAGCAACAGCTTCAAAATGTATAGGAAACTTTGGTTCAGGATATCAAAACCCTTTGTTACTAATACATAAAAGCATTGCTAACACTTTTAGTTCATCAAAGATTTTCTGTACATTTTACAGCCAAAGGGCAGGGAGCCCAGCTTAGAATTTGCAACTTAAATAGTTCTTTTTATGTCTTTTCTCCCAAAGTACTCAGTCATATAAGGCTATGATAATTAATAATTGATAAGTGATGATGATATGGTTCTATGTTTGTCTGATACTTTATGTCTTCCAATGGCTTTCAAATCTATTACCTAGATTCATCCTTCAATACCTCTTACCACGTGGTCAGAATGACTAATTCATCTCACATGTTTTTAGTAAAGTTATAAAGACTGATGGTCAGTTATTTATTTAAGATTACACAGAAATTACCTATTCTGGCTGGAAAACCCAAATCTGCCTTTTAATCTGTGTACTCAACATTATATATTGGACACCTTCCAAAAGCAAGAGTATTCCACTTGTTTGCATCCCCCCTAAAAAAAAAGAGCATGTACTAAAAAACAAATGCCATCTAGCACCCAGATCTTGATTTCTATTACTAATACCCTTTTCAAATAACAGAAACCAAAGCTCCTTGGAGAAACAGCTGATTCTAGGACTTATGTGGAAAATATATAAGATAAGCCTGGAGCATCTTATAGTCCCAGAAAGTAAGGAAGTTCTTTAAAAAGAAAACAGAAAACCCCGCAGTGTTAGAGTACGACAAAAGGACAAAAAAGCTAACTGAAAGAGCTCTCAATGGCCAAAGCTGGAACAACTTGGGCAGGAAATAAATCAAGTAGTTTTGGGTTATAACCCAAAATATAAAATAAATATTGATGAGTCCATACTGATATAAATAAGTGATTGAATAAATAAATAAATTGAAGATGAGATAAATCTAGGCAGAATTTCAGATAATTTATATAGATATGCAAATGCATGAACATGACCTAAATTACTCCTCAGTGTCACTGAGACCTCCCATCCTCCAAAACAGGTCTTTGCACCCTGAGATGCCTTCCTTACATGTTGCTAGGAGTCTCAACAGGTGTATCATAAACCAATTGTCCTCTGCTCGGCACCGTCACATGTCTAGCAGTTTGGTGTGCCTGCTGGACTTCTTCTATGTCCTCAGACAGCCACCATCTCTTGCCAGATATCCTGCCTCCTCTGGTGGACTGCTGCTGTGACTTTATATGAGGTCATAAAAGCTCTAGGATCTTTCTAGTGCCTGAGCATTACTATGTCTACTGACAGAGTGCCCCAACAGATTCCCTCCCCGTCAAACTTTTTCATACTGCTTGTGTCCCTTATTTTATAAAATTCCTTATGAGAATAATTCATTTAACTAAGGTTTGTAACTTTTTCCTGCATGTGACTTCAGTAATGGGCTGGTCTGGTGGCGGGTGTCTTATGTCCTCTTCCCCGTGTTTAGCCTTTCTGTCTCCAAGTAGCCAGTGGAACTTCTTCCTTAAGTAGTATTTAAATTTCCCCTATATAAATGAGCTACTGCAAAGAAACGTCTATGTTTTTGGACTCCTAGTCTAATTGGGTCTGAGATATATATAAGGTACAAAAAATGTGAAATAATAATAATGGCTCATATTTATGAAACTGTGTGGTTTGAAGTGATATGGCAGACATTGCTTATGAAATATTTATTGCATTCATATTTTCTTATTTGATACAGGATAATACCTCATTCTAAGCAGCAGTGCGCCAGCTAAAAGACTCTATTTCCCAGACTCCCTTGCAGATAGCAGTGGTCCTATGATGAGTTCTGGTGAATGGCATAGAATCAGGAGACTCTTTGGGATTGCAGAGAAAGTTCACTCTCCTGAATTGAGCACCACCTCCTTCCCCCTTGTTGCTTCCCTCTTTCTCTGACAGCAGAAGGGAGGCCTGAAATTGAAGTAGCCATCCTGCATTTCATCACCTATTAAGGACAATGAGAAGGAAATGGGGAAATGGTTGCGTCCATGCTGAATTCTTTGAGTAGTTATACTATCTTGGGACTGCTTCCTTCTAGATTTCTTGTTATGCGAACAATGAAACCTCTGTTTGGTTTTAAACCACTGCAGTGGGGTTTCTGTCACATGCAGCCATGCTCAATCCTAACTACTTTGTGTTCCCATATTAAATTATTTACTCATCACAGTTAAACAGTGAGGGAAACGCTAATATTATTTTTCTTTTACACATGGAAAAAGTAAAACATTAAAAAGCTAGCCAATTTTTCCAAGTCTGTGTGCTAGTAAATTGCAGACCTATGATTTAAATCCTGCTCTGTAACACGTCTTTAAGTCCATGCTATAATTCCTAGACACATAGTAGATATTGTAATTATTATGCTATTTTTATTGTTGCATATAATTATTACACTATTATTGCTTTATTTTTATTGTTGTTATTCACTTCTCCTCTCCAAATGGGTGATATTTTCCCATGAACCGTTTATTATTTAGACTCTTCTAGATTATTGAGTATCTAAATAAAAACTCTTTCTGTTAATTATTTTCAAATGTCACAGTATTCACTAAGAAGTTTTAAGACAGCTTCATGCACTTTAATTCCTCTTAAAAAGAAAGCCACTAAAACCTTAGAAAGAAGAACATTCCATCTACAACTTTGGAATGCTAATGTGCTACCTTAACAAGGGGACTAAGCTCTGTAATTCACCTATGTGTTGCAATTTCTCTCCCATTGTATTGTAGGGGAATTTCACATAGCTTTGATATATCGTGTAAATTAGGCCAACAAAGTACTGTGCTATGTCTTCATTAAAATAGGAGACGGTAATAATGCAACCATATAGCGTGATCTTACAGGCTTTGAGTTATGAACATTCAATAGTGTCTCCTTACTTGTGCTTAAGTTGGCATTTGTGAGCAGCATATAATCAATTAATCAATAACCCAATTTTCTCTTAAAGAGATGGTGCATCATTTAAAAAAAAATCAGAGACTATCGTATGATTTTATGAAAAGAGCTGTTTCAGCAAGGGAACTTGTTTGAAAATCATTGGAAGACTTTTTTGGGTGATGATGATTTTGCTTAACTAAGCCAAAAGTGAAATTGGATACAAATGTTTAGTTCCTGAACCATTTTGTTATTTTGCAACTGCTAGAAAGGAAAGCACCAATTTGGGATTGCTAATAAGAATGCATTATTTTTACTCATGGTTAGAGATGTGTAAATAGGTTCCTCTATGAAATGCACAGTAAAAGTAATGAAATCCTAAAACTTACAGTTTAAAACTGGTTGATTCTATCCTATTTCTTACAAGTTTTGGAGTATACCCAGTTGCCTGATTTGTCTCAGGTGAGGTCACAGCAGAACAAAGTGATGCTAATAGGGTGATAGAGCTGACAGCTACGTTGAGACAAAAATCTGGCCCTCTCAAAATTTAATATATATCTGTATCTGTATATTATAATTTCTGTCTCAAAAGATATATATGCTTATTGTGAATATTCAGATGTTATGGAGACATATGAGTTAGAGAAGGAAAGTGCCCCAAAATTCCATCCCTCCAGAGTAAACCATTATTCATTGGTTTCACTGTCTTTTTTGAGTCTTTCTTTACCTGCCCCTCAATAACTGTGAAATTTGGGGAAAATTTGTGTTTATTTTTGCATCACATTAAGCTATCGAGTTGCATTTTCTTTCTACCAAATAAGCAAATGAGTGTATCTTGAAAAAGACAAAAGCCTCAAATATTTGCTTTATCATTTAGCACAAAAAAACATGACCAGGATGAAATGTTCTCTGCAAAGCAGATCCCCTTCCAAGGGAGATAATTGCTAGGCATGGCTGTCTTCTTTCACCATGGAGGAAAAAGATTAGCTCCCAGGCCTCTGAAATGTCCAAATGCCCTGTAGTATCTTGTTTCTCAAAGTGTAGTCTGTGGACCAGCAACATCAGCATCACAGGGGAGCTTATTAAAAATACAGAAACTCTGGCTTCATCCAGGATTTACTGAATCGGAATCTACATTTTAACCAGATCCCCAGTTGATGTGTGTATACCAGTCACAGTTTGAGAAGTGCCATTCTGGTACTAGCGTGTTTCCAACTCAAATCTCTGCCATATTCTAAGAGCTGTGAGTCACTCACGAATTAGTGGTGGGGTGAAGAGAAGGAGCTAGTGTCACCACGGCTCTTTCATGTGGCTTCCCAATCTGCTCCAAAGGGTCGAGGGTTGTGCTCATTAAACAGTGCGAACGTCAGAATCACTATCCAAGAGCTGGCTCACATCCATCCTCTTCTTTGAGATCATGCCACACGTTCTCACCTATACCTCTGAAGTCCCAAGGCACTAAAGTCCACAATGGTTTGAAAAATTATACCTCTTCTTCCAGTAATTTGTCACTGATCATGATGGCTTGATTCTATTTTGCTAATGCCTATGAAAGACTCCCCCCAACTAAATCATGAGCTACATGAAGGAGAAGACTAGTCCCTCAATTAGGACTTGATCATGATGATGATGTAATAGTGCAGAAACACCAAATAAATGATTGATTTTCTTCCTTTAAAATGTAAGTGGGAATAAATGTAGGTTGGATTTTCTTGCTATGATGACTTCACAGAAAGAGAATATATTACGCCTACGATTCTGTCAGCTCTCTTCAGGTAGGAAAACAAAGGCATCATTAGTTTCCTCCTTAATTGCTGTCATGGCCATAGGTACCATTAAGTCTTCATTTCTCCCTAATTTTTATCAAACAGATTTTCAGACATCAAAGAGATGTCTTCCTTTAGCACATTGGAGTTAAATATCCTCCTCCATCATATCTTAACTTTGTCTCATTGGAAATTAGCATTCAAGGGGCTAATTCACATTGAACCAAAAATATCAAACCTAAATATTATAATATTGGGGGTGAGGTGGTGATGAGAAATAAGTTGAGGTATGTTGAAAAGAAATTGTTCTTCATCATAATTGAACTTCAACATATTCTCCTTATCTAAACCACTGTTCCTTTTTGGTTCTCTGTATTCCCATTGCTAACTCAGTATTTAAATGAATTAGATGAGTACAAATGTTATCTGGGGCATTACAAATGCAGAAACCTTGAGTAATGAATCATCCACTGCCTGAGGAATATGGTTATCAATTGGAACTTGGATCTCTGCTTTTCAAGCAGTCTTGAGGGTTTTTATTGTAGTGAAATCTGTGGGAAACATCAGGTTAATGAAATGTTGTCTCTGGTTTGTTGCAAAAATATTGAAGGGGAGGAGAAACCATATCTCACCTTCCGTCATGTCGCTGACTTGACCTGCAAAGATGATGAATGTTGAGGAGTAAAACTAGAAGACGCTGAATTTTTTTTTTAAAATGGATCAAAGCTGAGCTTCCTATAAATAATAGATTTCAGGTTATTTTTCATGAACTTGTCCACCTTTTAAAAGTTTTAGGTCTTGAATTGCTCTCATCTTGAGATGTGTGGTTTGACTATTCTGAGACAGCATTGCTTTCCTTCCAGGAGCAATGTAATTAAACTCTTGATTGAATGAACAAACACACCATTGGCAATGTATGGCATTTTGGTGCAAAAAGCCTTTTCTTAGCTGAAGCTAATTTGTTTGAGGATGGAAAGGTCAAATGACATCTTCGAGGCTGGAACTGTTAGACCTAGTCTCAGAGATCCTTTCTTCAAGGATAGCAGCCCTATTTGTAGATGCCTATCCATTCCATAAATGGGCAAATGATGGTTGTTAGGTATCTTAGCTCCACTTAGCCAACCATTTGTGCTTTCCACAGATCAAGATTTGATGGTTATCTTCCCCACCAAGAACTAGGAAGTCATAGACCTTGATAAACTGTCAACTTCTTCCTTGAGTTTATGCCAAGATCTCATGTATCTCATCTCTCTACACTCTAATTCCAAGCATTGATTGGTTATCTGGTTAGAAACAAGAAGATCAGGGGTGAGTGTAAGACTGTCCCATTTGCATTAAGTAAGCTTTCATAAATTCCTAAGGGGAGGCTATAGAGGTCTACAAAAGACATTTGAACCCTATAATGGATTTTATCTATCTGCCCATAGTTTTTTATTTTTTTCTTCTAAAATCTATAATTGAGTTTCTTATTTGGGTTATTGACCCCTCACACCAAGAACATCAGAGGAACTTAAAAGGAAAATGGAATTTGTAATGTTATCAAATATTGAAGAAGCTGAATCTCTCCTTATGGGTCCTTGGTATGAGCAGGTGGGGAGTGGGAGCAGTATTAAATAAAACTTCTCTTTGTTCTCTTAGCACCCTACATAGACCAAAAGAATGTTTACTTATTTGGGCTGCATTATGGACACCTTTCTAGGGATATATTTTGTTGGTTTGAAGTCTCATTGGAGACTCAGAGCTCATCATAAAATTTATATTCAGACCAGGTTCAGCTCAGACTAATTAATGGAATTATGTAATCGATTGGTTCTGTTTCTATTTCTAAGACTCTTATATTTTGAAATGAGAACATGGAAGTGGCAATCAGGTTCATGAGGTCACCCTTGAAAACCTTGCATTACTCCTTTGTCTCATATCACACAAGCAGCTGATAAGGAATATAGCACAATTCCCTTCCTTGAAAGATTCACAGCAGTTGTATCTTAGATACAATACCTCCCTTGCCCATTGCTTCTGTCCAGGTCTTCTTTGACTCAGAAAGCTCTGTCACTGGGGATATTTATCAGGCAAAGATGCAGTTCTCAGGAAGTTCTGGAGCCAGGGGATGTTATAGCTCTCAAGGATGGGTACAGGGCAAAAGCAGGAGAACTGGGTTCTACTGATGTTGGATTAGATAAATTAGTTAAATTCATTGTAAGTATTCAGCCAACAGACAGAATTATGGATATTCAGATTGCTAAAATATTAACATACTTACTGGTCGGTAGATATTTGCTATCCAGGGCCTCCCAATGCACCCTGCCTCCCCCATTCTGATTGGTGTATGACTATGCCAATCAGCTCCCAAAAGTTCTGCTTCTGAGATGTCAACCTTGGCTACTCCCTAGTGACTTTAAAGGGCCGGATGTGCCCTCACCTGGTCCTAGGACACACTGACACCATCTAGTCCTTCCGTCTGCCAGCTAGACTGCCAGACATGGCTCCCCTGTGTACTGGCTCCCAAGGCCCCTCCTGGCTCTCTGAGACTGACTCCTGAGCAGGTTGATGTTCCCTGCCTCACCCTCTGATGGCTGTATATGGAAACTGCAGCTCCAAAGAAAGGCGAGGTCAGCTGGAGGACTGAGTTTCCACTATATTGATGTTTAAATATGTTTCATATTTAAATATCATGTATCTTTGTTTGGTGTCTCTGTCCTGTGGAGATGACATTAACTGCCCTTGTAACCAGAGAAATATTCATAGAATAAATTCCATAATGTAGTGATTGGTTCTATGACTTCTATAAAGGTTTTAAAAACTTTCATTCTTATTTACCAAAGTAATCATGTTCAATGAAGAAAGCATTTAAAAAGGTAAATATAATATAAAAATAAAAATCACTAAATATTATGTAATCCAGAGCGAATTACTATTAAAATTTTGAGACATATATATATATTTATGTGTGTATTCTTACTGATAAATGCATTGTATCACCTATATTTGTATAACTTTTAAAAATTTAGCAATCTATTGTGAGCACAGTTAAAAGACCAAAGATTTGTTAGAGTTGGGAGGGAACTTAGACATCAACTACTTTCACTTCACCTCTCGGCAAGAAAAAAAATGCCTTACAGAACATTCCTTTCAAAGATCTCC